>CM065380.1:14010000-14100000 GCA_033060915.1 Euryodendron excelsum | reverse complement strand
ATCAAAAGCTGGTACCTGTGAGCTAGATTGGCAGTGGTGTAATGGTTGGCCAGGAAAACCTGGATGGAGTGAGCTGTGTCAAAGCGTCCAAACTAGAGATTGACAGAAGGAATGGATGTATTCCAGAACCAGGTGTTGATCTTATGATTCTTACTGTCTCATTCCTCAAGTTGTTCAGTTAATTCCATAACCGTTACAGCTACACTTTTAACAGGTGCCTAAATATCTCCAATGATATAGTGTCAAAGTTTTCTCCCCTTAAGAAAATTAGACATGGCTTGAGACCAAGGAATATAATTAGGACCCTCCAAAGTGAGAAAAATCAGTCTAGAGACCTAAGAACGGTCCATATTTAAAATATATGAAATAACAAGAACCCAACAGTAGAGAATAACAATAGAAAAACTTTTAAAGCAAGATAAACAACAGAAACATAGCAGAACTAGCAAAAACAAAGACTAGAATAAGATTCAGAAGGCCCGAATTAATAAGGAGATAGACAGACATGGACGGAGGACGACTGGAGAGATGCCGGAGTGACTTTGTAAAGTCGCTGAAATTTGGCCGGAAAGTCGTCGGAAGTTGGCTGGGAAGTGGCCGCAAAGGCACCGGAAGTTGGCCGGAGAGTCACCGGGAAGTGGTCAGAGAGTCGCCAGAAAGACGCCGAAAATTAGCTAGAAAGTCACCGGAGGTTGGCTAGAAATAAGGAAAAGAATCTTAGGAGTTCTAATGTGGAAAATCCCTCGAAGGGAAACCACAGAGCATACTTTCCCTTGACTCTGATACCACGTTAGAAAAGAGAAAGAAAGATGTAAAAGAGAATGTATTGCATTGAGTGATTTGTTATATACACAATGAATCAAATTATATTACAAGAGAGGAGAGAAAGAAGTTTATTCTAACCGATGTGGAATAGACAAACCTAACATTAACAAGAGGAAGATAAATATATACACTAACACTTCACAAACCTGTAACCACACCCTGCTGTGCAAAAAATAAAGATCTATGCAGAACTGAAATCTCATTTTTCTTCTAATCAGCCTTACATTGGCATTCACGACAGCTAAGGCGTATCTCTGATGCATGCAGAATTAACATTGTGGACGTTGATGGCCCAGAAGATTACCACCGGGAGGGTGATCTCATTGCAGCACAAGTTTTCTGTACCAGATGCCACCGTCATTTGGGGTGGAAATCCGTAAGACAATTTTCACGAAGTTTCCCCTGTTTCGGATTCTCTTTGATCTAACTCTACTGGTACGAAATTTTCTGTTTGCTCAGCTCGAAGTGGCATACAACACCCCAGTAAGATACATAATGCTTTTGTAAGTCACTGAAATCTACTAGAGTCCACTATATATAGTTGAATGCAGCTATATAGTGTTTACTGATATCATATTGATTAATTTCGTTCAACTATTGTGAGCAGTAATGCTTTATGCAGATACAAATGAACCGGTTGAAAACGCGTAAATGGAGATTAATGGATCTTCTGAAATTCATTGAACTTGCAATTTTTACGTGCACAGATAATGATTTTCAGTTACCAAGGAACAGAACCCAATGGAGTTTTCTAGTTGTTGTGCTAAGAAAATTCTAATGTGCTTACGATCTGATCATCATTCTTCTATTTCTAAGTTGTTCTGAAATTCGCATACTACAAATAGGGCCTTGAAGGACTAATTAGTACTATTGATTTTCTTGTGTAATTGATTCAGAAGCTGCGAGTAGGAACAATAATATTCCTTTCCCTAAGTTGTGAAAATTTTCATCAAAGTTCCATGTTCTACAAAAATCCTTCATTGGCCTAGATCTTAAGAAGCATGCGCATGTCCATAAAATAGGAAGAGAAGGATTCCAAATAAATTCAATATTAGAGATCTTCTGACAAAATTGAGAATGTTTGAATTAGTTTTTCTGATTTTTAAGGTAAAAATTCAACTTGGGTCTATATACCTGTGTGGCTGTCTATATACCTGTGTGGCTCTTGTCTCCTAATCCTGTCCCATTGGGGAGATAACAAAGTCATGGAATTTGAATCTCAATGCTTTTCTTCTTTTTCTTTTTTTTACTTCTTCTTCTTCCTCACTTTCCTTGCATTTAGCTTTGCTACAATCATATGCAGAGTCAATGTGCACACGGATGGTCCAAAGCAATAGTGTATATCTTCATAACCTAGTAATAGTGGCACCTCACTCATGATTAAGATTATGAATTCGATTCACCTACGCTTTGGTTCTCTAATGTACCTAAATATATATGTATGTATATGCTTCACCATAACTCTGGAACAACCTTGCATCCTTTAATTTAGAAACTCAGAAACTTAAGTTATGTATTTATTACTAGCGTACATACTAGCTCACAGTAGTTTAGTTAATATATCATATGTATTTTAGATTTCATGTTATTCAATTTTATTTTTGGAGAAAAAAATTATTATTAAAAATTAATTACAAGATTTTAACACTTGATTTTTAAGCAATAAAAAAACCCCCACAAATTACTTTAATTATCACATTATTTAAGTTTAATTTAGGACATAAATTTTTTATTAAATAATTTTGAGTTTAGTGGACGGACTTGGCATCTAATTTTTATTTTGAAATGGGCTTGAACTTTATTTTAAACAGGGGTATAGGCCCGCCCAGCGTAATATGACATTCTTGATAGTGCGGTTTACTGTTTTTTTTTTTTTTTTTGGTGATTCTCATTTTAAGGTTGTGGGAAAAAGAATAGAAAAAATAAAAATTTTGTTGTATGCAAACCATAAAGTGCCACACGCATGCAACATTCATTGTTATAATCTAACACACCGATAATAATTAAAAAAAATGATGGTAGCAACTGTTTTATTTTATTTCTCACTATACTCTCTTTTAATCTTTAAACATATTATGTACACGAAAAATTAAAAAAAAAAAAGAAAGAAAAAATAAGAAGACAAGCTTAGAGTTTGAGGGTGCAAATTAGCAATATGCTCAGCACGTCAGCGTATAACCAATCTGGTGGTTAATTTAATCTCTCTGTTTCTCTCTCAGAAATCACTTGAGAATTTCTGGCACTGCTATTCTTAGCCGTCTATAAAAAAAAAAAATGTATATATATATATGCACTGTCTTTCAACAATCAAGATCCCTTAAATACCGCTTCCGCGCTCTCTCTCTCTCTCTCTCTCTCTCTCTCTCTCTCTCTCTCTCTCTCTCTCTCTCTCTCTCTCTCAGTTTAAACTATCTTGAACTTCCATCTTTGTTGTTCAAGAACCCGAATTCATTGTCCGCCGCCATTTTTCTCTGGGTAAGAATCGTTCACCTTCTCTCACTTTAGTCCAATTCATGCCCTGTTTCTTGTTTCAAGTTAACATTGAAACGTTAGTTCGTAGCTCCAATAATTTTCTTGTAGTTCCTTCGTACCGTTTTCAGAGCTTTTTGATTGGTCGAAATGAAGATAACGGGGGATGAAACAGTCCTCGCAATACATCAAACTTCAGGTGTAAGTTTCTTTCTCTGCCGTCAGTGCAGACTCAGCATTGCCCTGACCCAACAGCTTGTTCACACAGTAAGATCTCTCTCTCTCTCTCTCTCTCTCTCTCTCTCTCTCTCTCTCTCTCTCTCTCTCTCTCTCTCTCTCTCTCTCTCTCTCTCTCTCTCTCTCTCTTTTGTTTTCTATATGAAATTTTGTATACGTTCTAACGTCACAATGCTGTCAAATTATAAATTATAAGAAGACCGAATACAAGTTGTTAATATGGTTACATTCTGGACGCTTTCTTGGTACTTTTCTTGGGAGAAAAGGAAATAAGTGTAAAAGCATATATGTGGTTTACTGATTATAGTACTCAACGTACTTGAAGCTGTATAGAAGTCATGGTTCTCGTGGAGTATATATTTTGAACGAATATAATTTCTTGAAGTCCTGGAAGAAAGAAATCAACAGCTAAACAAGATCTAAAATTAGATATATATATATATATATACATATATATATATATATATCAGTTTATGTGAGTGAAAATTAAATTGTCTATTTACTCTGACCATGCGTTATAGATCCTGTTAAGGAGAAAGAATTCCATTCTCACTGTTGTTTTCAATTTTTTTTTTTTTTTTTCAGTTCAGATGGTGTCAAGCAGGAGTCTTCAGAAATTTGTAAGTTTCAACCATACATATATAGAGAGAGAGACAACCTCACATCTAGCATTCACCACGACAAGTACTGATGCATTTCTGATCATGCAGAAGCAATATTGTGGGAGTTTGTGGCTACCGAGATTACTACAGGGATGATGATTTCACAGCAGCAAGTATTTACTGCATCATGTGCCGCAGTCATTTGGGGTGGCAAATGGTAATATAAATTTCACAAATTTTCTCTTTGTGCTGACAACTGTACTAGTATTACGAAATTTTTAAGTCAATAGTACAATTAATATTGTTCAGGTCGAAGTGGAATACAGAAGCCGTATCCTCGTCCCAGGAAGATACGTATTCTTTTTGTAAGTCTTTTGAGGATCAACGCAATCTCCACTGGTATTTAGAATGCAGCCTTGTTATTGGTTTCACTGATACGGGTAATTCATTAAAAAAATTTGTGATAGCAGGAACAAGCTGCTGAAGTGGGATGGTGCCCGGCTACTCTATGCACATACAAATGAACCAGTTTATTAAAACGAGTAAATTGGCCGCGGAAAAGAAAGGCCGATACAAGGACATTCATGTAATATGGAGAATGGATCTTCCTAAATTGTTCAGAATTTTTCATACTTCAAATCGGGCAGCAAAGAACACACTAGTAGGCCTCTTTTGTTTCTTTCTTCTGGTTCTTCTTTCTTTATTTTTTTTGTTTTTTTTGTTTTGTCTCCTGTCTCTGTATAACTATAATCTGTTGAATTTTTTTTTCATTCGTGAATAATACTCAGCAGCAAAGAAAATTGTTTTTTTTTTTTCATTTGTGAATAATACTCAGTTGATTTCATTGTGAATAAGGGTCTCTGATTGAATGGGTGATATATTCTGCTGCCTTGCTATCCTACAATCCTAATTTGGTTCGGTTCACTGATTCAAACAATTTTCGATTTTCTTTCTTGGTAAGTTACATGTGTTTCAATTGAAAATGCAACAATTGGCTGGCCATGTGTTACAAGGTTTGGGTTCAAGAAATTTTCCTCGGAGGGGGCTTGTAGAATTATATATATATATATATATATGAAGGTTGAGAGTTTTGTAAAGCTTTGGATTTCAGAGGGGTTGCCGGGCCACGGTCTCACATACCCCTCTGAGCATATTTAAGAGGCTCTCTAAAGTGACTTTGTTAAATATTTTAGATAGTCAAACTTTAAGAATAACGCTCTAATAGGCTCTCTTTATAATTCTCTATTTTAAAGAGTCTCACTTTGACTTTTCAAATGTAATAAGTCAAAAGTAACTTTCTAAACTTTGAATAGTATTATTTCACAAATTTTTCTCCTCTTTTTGTCCTTTTTTTAGATAATTGTTAGAAAAAAGTATAATTTATAAGGTGGCTGGATAAAATGAAAAATAAAGTTTTGAAGTATATTTTAACTAATTACTTTACAAAGTAGGGTTAGAATACTCCTCTTCTAAAAGGAGAAAATAGAAAACCGTATTTATGCTTTGTTAGCTATTTCCTCAATTTATTATAAAAACACATAATAGCACCAAAAAAATTACATGAATTGCAAGTATTCTTGTGGGAAAATGGTAGGAAATTTTGTTTTGGTTGTATTAAGATCGTAGCGAGCCACACCCATGCAAGACTCGAGCAAGATCCACAGCAATATGTTAAAACTAACGCAACAATGACAAAAAAATAATATTTTCTAATTGTTTTATTTGATAAAAAAAATTATATTTTCTTTGATCACTATCATATTTTTGTAATTTTTATAATTTTCTAATTTTTTTGCGTCCATGAGAAGCAGAAGCCTACCAGCTTGGCAGGGGGCCTAGGCTAAAAGCCGGATGGTGAACTGGACTCGATTCTTGTTTGTAGAAGTTGTTAAGACCATTTTTGGTATTCTAAAAACAATTTTTGAAAAAGTTTCGGAAACAACCCAGTTTAAGGACTCAACACAAAAAAATAAAAAAAATTGTTTTCTAAATTTTTGAAACCGTTTTATATAAAAATAAAAATTACTGTATTGTCAAAATTTTCGTTGTTGCCCTTCTGAAATTTGAAATTACTATCGAGCAGAGCTTAAGTACCCAACCATAGGGCCGTCACAAAAGAAAGAATGACAACGTTTAATTAGAAATATGCTCATCAAATCAGCATAGAGTAAGCTATACAACCATAATTTTTTTTGCAAATTTTTTTTTACCACAATGTCATTGAGAATAATCAAAATATCAGCATATAACCAAACTGACGATTAACTCTCTCTTCCTCATCTAAAAAAAAAAATTAATCTCTCTTTCTCTCTCTAAAACCAATTCAGAGGTCTGGCACTGCTCTGGCTAGCTTTCTATAAATAGACATAGGTATGCATGAATATGCAGCTTCTGCGTCAAAAACCAAGTGCACTAACTTAGACACTCTTCTGCGACCAAGAACTGAAATCTCTCTCTCTCTCTCTCTCTCTCTCTCTCTGAGTTTCATAGACCCAGTTCAAACCTTCTTCAACTTCCATCTTTCGTGATCAAGAACTTGAATCCGTCGTCCACCTCCATTTTTCTCTCGGTAAGCATCATTAACCTTCTCACTTCAGTCCAATTCATGCTCTGTTTCTTGGTTCAGTTTACATTCAATCATTAGTTCATGGATCCAATAACTTTCTTGAAGTTCCTAATTGCTCTCTCAAAATAGTTCGTACCATATATATTCTCGGTGATATTTGATTGATCGAAATGGCATCAATGGGGAGGCGGCGCTTTATATTTGAATACTCCCAAACTCCAGGTGTTCATTTCTTCCTCTGTCGTCGATGCAGAGCCAGCATTGCCTTGAATGAAGAGCTTTTTCACAGAGTAAGAACTCTCTCTCTCTCTCTCTCTCTCTCTCTCTCTCTCTCTCTCTCTCTCTATGTTGTATACTTTGTCGCTTGGAACCATGCGTTGATTTCTATATAAAATTATTTATATATTATATAGTTACATTCTTGATGTTTTCTTGGTACTTCTCTTGGGAGAGATATAGTGTAAAAGCATATATATGTATATGGCTGATTGATTATAGAACTACCACTTTTTTCAAATTGCATGAGTATTCATATAGAAGTCATGATTCTTGATATTTTTTACAACACCATGGCTCACGTGGGTTCATATTTTGAACGAATACAATTTCTTGAAGCCATTGAAAAAGGAAATCAACAGCTAAGCATGATCTAATGTTGGATACCTGCATATATATATATATATATATATATATCAGTTTTAATGAGTACAAAATGTATGTTTATTCTGTCATAGATCCTGTAAAGCAAAATGAAATCTATTCTCACTGTTGTTTTCTATTTGTTTTTCAGGACACAGAGTTTCAACAAGGAATCTTCGAAGCAATGTAAGATTTCAACACGACCCTGCTGTGAAACCTATTTTAATGCCAGAAGTAGCATCTAATTTTAATGGATAATTAGACAAGTTATCAATTTGATGTTGGTTAGTATGCCATTCTCAGTGGAAAATTATGATCTCTGCAGCACTGGAATCTCATTTCGCATGTACAAATGCTGCTCTTCGTGCAGCAATCTAAGAAAAAAAAATTCAAATTTGACAGGCGCAAACACTTTAGGAAAGATGGTAAAAGGGAAATTTTGGGTTATTTTTTTATTGTATCCCTGAGTCAAATGCAGATCAATTTCAAGTGAGAGCCATTTGAGTAAACAAATTTCAAAGGCATTCTCTGGTTTAGCTAGATTCTTTTCTTAGCATCCTGAATCACCCTGAAAAGTGCAAGAAAGAAAATGGACAGCAAAGATTATAATCAGCGTTGCATTTTAGCATTCACGGCAACGAATTCATGTCTCTCCTGCAGTGTCAATGTGAAAGTTGAAGGCCCAGAAAACTACCTCAGGGAGGGTATCTTCACTATAGCACGAGTTCTCTGTAACGTGTGCGACAGCCATTTGGGGTGGAAAGTGGTGAGACAATTTTCACAAAGTTTTTCCCCCTGTTTGAGATTATTTTTGTTACAAAAATGTTCTAATTGTTCAGACAACATTGTTCAGATTGAAGTCGATTATCCCGTCTTTATACTCATCCCAGGAAGATCTATGCTATATCTGTAAGTCTTTGAGATCAACAGAGTCCACTGCAGTACTTGAATTGCAAAGCATTTGTTATTATTTACTGATATGGATATTTCATTCAAAAATTTGTGAGCAGTCACATGTTGCTGAAGTGGGATGGTACCCGGATGGTGTATGCAGATACAAATGAACCAGTTGGAAATGCGTAAATTTGGCCACGGAAAAAATGTTACAAGGTGATATAGACGGAGAGAATGGATCTTCTGAAATTCATTAAACTTGCAATTTACATGCTCAAACATCACTTTGATCCAATTTACTCCTCTTTTGGATTCTGTTTTGGGTATTTTTCGGATTGTCTCAGTACTCTATAAATGAGATGGGTTGTAAAGATTGTTGTGTGCATTGATGTTAGAAGCATGTATGGAATATTCTAGGAAACCAAGAGGAATAATTTTGGGATATGGATGTTGTTAAGTAAATTAGATGTTCAATTACTGAGGAACAAAACCCAAAATCTCATCTGCTTATGATCTGATTAGGCTTGTATTTGTAGGTTGTTCGGAATTCTGCATACTGCAAATAGAGCAGTGAAGGGGCTGTTGGAATATTTGGTGTAAAACACTAACTTTGAGTCATTGTTAAGATGGGACTTACATGTCTTTTTTAGTGGGTTTAAGATACTTTGTGTTCTCCTCCACGAGAAGATAAAAACAAGTATTTACTTGCTCAAATCCATGGAGGTTTAAATGAGATAATGGCCTCCAAAATAAATACCATGAGTATGATCTTTGGGTAGAACTAAAGGCTTGTCCCACATTGATTTTCTATGGAAAAAGTGATGGATATATAAAGCTTAAGTTTAAAGATTGGTTTGAGCCCCAAGAGGTACCCCACTTTCGTGAAATGGGGAGGACCTATAGAACCCATGGGTTGACTCAATAAACCACATGCCCGCCGCCGCTGCCGTCCAGCCATCTCGGTTCAGGTGCAATTAAATTTATATTGAAATGGTTTGGGCCGGTTTAATGTTTTTGGACGTGGGTTGAACCGAACCAGCTCAAATTTAAATTCCAACACTTGCATCCTTTCCTAAGGGCGCGTTTTGCGTCCCTTTTCCGTCTCTCTCTCTCTCTCTCTCTTTCTCGATCTCCAACGACGACGTCCGTGCCTAGATTCTGGTGACTGTTCAAGAAAAAATCTGACTGTTCATTCAGTCCTTTCTCATCTTCGTTTCTAACTTAGAAATTCTGTACAAATTTCTATCCAGGTTTCATTCGGTTAATTTCTTATTTTACCGGTCGTGTTTCCATATGATTATATGTATATTCTGTGCGATGAATTTCTGTAAAAATTCTATCACTTTCTTCTGTGTTTCTGTAGTAAATTTCAGTGTTGAAATTCTACAGAATGACTGCAATTTTCTTTGTAGAAAATGCAATTTATTCATTATCATATCATGTTGAGAAACGCTGTAGATTTCTGTATGGAATTAAATGTCATAATTCTACGTAGAATTAGACAGAAATTTCTCATTGTTTTATGTCATACATGTTGCATTCATTCCACACATTAAGAGAGTAAAATCAAAATGTTGATTCGCTGAATCTTGAATATTATAGTACTACTTATTCAAGATTGTGATCATTTTATCCTGGAGATAGACGTCTGTTCATTCCATGGCACCTGTGTGAGGAACAAATCTGTCTTAAGCTAAGAGTGTGTAACACTCAACTTGATCTCCCCTGCATCGCATATTTTATTATTTCTTCATATATGACTTGTTGCATATACCATACTAAGTTATTTCATACACATTATTTAATGTAATTGATTTCACTTTATGATAACTACATGACAATAATATCATTATGTTTCATTTTACTTTATTATGGCTACAGTTTATATGAAAAATATTATACAATATTTTTCCTAGAGGGGTCAGCATTTGGCCTGTGTGTTTCTTCTTCTTCTTTTTTTATTTTTTACTTTTCTGTTCTATGTCTCTCTATATATAGACTATAATCTTCTCCTCTCCGTTGATTTCATTTGTGAATAAGGGCATGATTGAACGAGGTTTTGATTGAATAAGGGTATGTCTTGGTTGTCTACTAATCGATACAAACCATATATGACATGCAATATAGTTGTGAACTACTTTGAAACAATGTTAGGTGCTATTGATTTAGTACAACTGATTTTCTCATGTGATTGATTCAAAATCTACGAGTAGGAACAATATTTCTTTGCTTTGTGAAAAATTTCATCAAAGTACCATGTTTGGCCAAAAATCTTTCATGGGCCAAGACCATAAGAAGCGTGCTCATGACCAAAAAAAATTGAAAAAAATAAGTTCAATAAATCATATGTTAGAGATCTCCGGAAAATTAATTGAAAATCTTTGTATTAGTGTCTCTGATTTTCAAGGTAGAAATTCAAGTTGGGTCTGAATACTTGGACAGGTCTGAATACTTGGACTTGTCACATATCCTAATCCTGTCCAGAGGGTCACCCTCTAAATTTTCAAAAACTTCACTTTTGCATATAGTTTTTGAAAAGTTTAACAATTTTCCCTCCTAGACTTTGTAAGTAGTAAATACCTCATCAAATAGTTATTTTGTTTTGAAAACCTCTTTAGATATTATATATATATATGTGTGTGTGTGTGTGTACTTGTATGTTTTATATAAAGATATATAGAAATCCAACTTTGAATACGAAAATTTATTTTTCAAGATTGTGCAATAGTTATCCCTCCTCTTATTCGTCGATTTTGCTTGTAGAAAAAAAAAAAAAAAAAAAGGTTCATTGGATTTATGTGCTGTTGCCTCTGGGGCACTGGCCATTTGTCTAAATTTCCAGAAGTTGTTTTGTTTGACTTGCTCTACTGCTTTCATGCATATGGCCTTTTTGACAGTTTGTAACAAAACAAAAAAAAAAAAGTGAAGGGTACCATTACGTGAGCTTGCTCGGCAAAAAGTCAAACAAGGTAAACTGTTAAAAAAGTAATTATAGGAGAAGTAGGAACAAAAATCACAAAAAAATAAAGTAAAATAAAAAAATAACAATACTAGCCAGGTCAAGTGCATATCCTTAACACACAAATTGCATATAATTGAAAATATACTTGTGCACGTATTATGTCACTAGTCGAACGAACACCTAGGCACCTGCAGCAAAAAAAAAAAAGCATTGATGTCACTACATACCAACTGCATGTCTTCAATTGTATGTATTCTTCTCCGATAACTCCGGAAAATTTTCTTTTAGATTGGAAACTTAACAATGTATTCATTATAAATTTATAAAAAAAATGTTATATGTAATCCATTCAATTCCTTTTTTCACCTCCTACACAAAAATAATGGGTTCCACGAAAATTTATCAATGTGGATTCTATTGTAGAAGTGAGAAAAAAGATTTAGAAATGAAATTTTATATAGTATTACTCTAAATTCATACCAAATGCATATCTTTAATTGTATGTATTCTGGTGATTACTCATCTTAAGCTTGAGGTCTTGCTAACGTATGTCAAACACGTTTTATACTTGTTTTGTTTTGTTATACAAAAGTATTAAAAATTATAAAAATATAATTTTTAATACATTGTACAATCAAGACAAATCAAGTTTAAATTGTGCCCTAAAGACAGATGTTAGCATTTGTCATACAAAAAATAAATATTTGGCTGCCAAACACATGCAATTAAACTTGTGCAAGATTCACAATATATGTATAATCTAACACAAGAAGAATGACCAAAAAATTAGTTTGTAGTAATGCTTTTATTTAATTTCTCAATATACTCTTTTTTGCTAATTTTGAAACATACTCTGTATACCCCAAAAAAAAAAAAAGACAAGCTTTGAGTTTTGAGGGTACAAATTAGCAATATGCTCAGCACATCAGCATATAACCCCTCAGCAAAAAGAAGCATATAACCACTATGCAAGTCAATTTTTACTCTCTCTCTCTCTCTATCTCTCACTCTCAGAAACACTTCAGAAGTCCGAGCAGGCTAGCACTACTATTCCTTGCAGTCTATAAACCCAGTGCAGATACTTGGACGCTCTCTTCTACAAACAAGATCACTTAACATATCTCGTCCTCCTCTCTCTCTCTCTCTCTCTCTCTCTCTCTGCGCTTCATAGACGCAGTTCAAACCTTCTTGAACTTCCATCTTAGGCGTTCAAGAACTTGAATCCATTCTCCGCCTCCAATTTTATCTGGGTAAGCATCGTTCACCTTCTCAATTTAGTTTCATCTTTTTGTTGTTTCAAGTTAACAATGAAACGTTAGTTCATCAAGCCAATAATTTTCTTGAAGTTCCTCTCTCTCTCTCTCTCTCTCTCTCAGTAGTTCGTACCGTTTATAGATCATTTTGATGCTTTCTTGGTAACAGCGGGAGAAAATATAATTTTTATTCATTATAATTGCATTGATTAGGACTGGTCACATAGTCATCAAGTCTACGTGTATTTTTAGAACACGCGTGTATTTATATTTTGAAGGAATACAATTTCTTCGAGATCATGAAGAAGGAAATCAACAGCTAAACATAACCCAATGTTATATATATATATACAAATATATCAGTTTTTAGAAGTGCAAAATGTATATTTACTCTGGTCAGGTGTCATAGATCCTGTTAAGCAGAAAGAAATCAAATCTCACTGTTGTTTTCAATTTGTTTTTCAGGGTCGAGAGAATGAAGGAGTCTTCGGAAACATGTAAGATTTCAACAGTGCCCTTCTGTGACACCCATGCCAGAAGTAGAATCTAATTTCATTAGATGATTAGCCAATTTGTCAATTTGACTTTTCCTTGATTAGTTATGCCATTCTTTGTGCAAAATTAAGATCTCGGCAGCACTGGAATCTCATTTCGCATGTACAAATGCCGCTTTGCGTGCATCAATCTAAGAAAAACAATTCAAATTTTGCCTTGTACAGTCTGTTTGATGTAACAGGCAGAAATTAAAAAGAGAAAAAAAAAATGATTGATAAATGATTATTCTCTATTTTAAGGGTGAGAATAGTCATTTCATTTTCATATGAAATAAGAACATAAAATAAAACTTGGTAAGATTTTTGTTGTTAAATTTCTTAAAAAAAATAAAAACATGTTTTGTAATTATTTTTAAATTTTAAAAAATTAAAAAAAAAATTGAAAAGTTGAAAATTAGAAAGTAAAAAAATTCTCATAATTACTGCCGCCACTAATTACCACCATTCACCGTGGGTCACAACTACCCGCCATCGAACGTCACCGCTACCACCTGCCGCTGCCACTGCCCCATCACCCACCATCGGTCACAATCACCTGCCACCCCCCGCCACCGCCACCGCCACCGCTACCACCCCCCATTGCTGCCAACCATCACCACCCGCTACCACTGCTACCCAACACTCGCTACCACCACCGCTCGCCATCACCATCACAAATGTTCAATAATATTTAATAAATAATATATAATATTTCTAATATTTTGTATATAATTAACATAATATTGAATTTTCATATTATACACTAAAATTCTGTTCCATTCAATTTTAGCATTGTTTATTGGTCTTACCAAACAAAAAAATGGAAATGAATATACCATTCTATTTCATTCCATTCTCATTCCATTCACATTGCCATTCCATTCATTTTCATTCTCTGGCACCAAACATAACCTTCGCAATTAGCATTCATGGCAATTTCAATGTGCATGTTGAAGGCCCAGAATATTACCACGGGAACGATGATTTCACTTTAGCAAACGTTTTCTGTACCAGATGCCGCCGCTGTTTGGGGTGCAAATTAGTTAGAGAAAATTTTTCACAAATTTTCCCCTGTTTTTTTGGGATCCTAGCTCTTTATTCTAACACTGTTACTTAAGAAATTTTCTAAGTCCTAGTACTCGACAATGTTGTTCAGATTGAAGTGGCATTCGACAGCGCTTCAATGATCCCAGGAAGATACGTATTGTCTTTGTAAGTCTCCATAAACAGTACAGTTTTAGCACTTATTATTGTTTACTAATATATGGATTACTTTCATTCAAAAATTTGTGAGCAGCAACATGCTGGTGAAGTGGGCTGGTAACCGGCTGCTTTGTGCAGATACAAATGAACTAGCTTGAAACTCGTAAATTTGGCCATGGCAAAACTGTTACAAGGACATGTAGATGCAGAATGGGTCTTCTGAAATTATTGAACTTTCAGTTTACATGCACAAACATCAGTTTCATCCAATTTACTCTTCTTTTTCAGATTAGGGATTTTTCAGATTGTCTCAATACTCTATAAAGTGAGATGAGGTGAAACAGTGTAAGATTGGTGGTTGCATTGTTGTTGTTAGCAGCATGTGTGGAATATTTTAGTAGAGAACAGAATGCTGTATGCACATTAAGATGAACTAGTTGGGAAAGCGTAAATTTGGCCACGGCAAAACTCTTACAAGGACATGTAGATGGAGAATAATGGATCTTCTGAAATTCATTGAACTTGCAATTTACATGCACTGATGTCACTTTCGTCCAATTTACTCTTCTTTCAGATTCTGGTTTGGTGATTTTTCTCAGATTGTCTCAATACTCTCTATAAAGTAGGATGAGGTGTAAGATTTTTTGTCTTTTTTTTTTTTTTTTGATATATGAAATAAAGCATCGAAGCCAAAATTATCCACGATCCATAAGGATCAGCTTACAAAACCTGTCCGGAAGGGACGACAAAGGGAAAGAAATAGCTCCTGCAAGAGCATGAGTAGCCAATGTGAAAGATTGTTGTCTGGATCGTTGTTAGAATCATGTAGGGATGTTTTTAGTTTAGGATTTGCAGTTACTGATGAACAGAACCCAAATGGAGTTTTCTAGCTGCTGAATTAAAGATCTGATCTGTTTATGATCTGAACACGCTTGTATTTCTATATTGTTCTGAATTTTGCATACTTCATATAGATCAGCAAAGGACATAGTAGTTTGCTTCTTTGTTTCTTCTTTTCTTTCTTCATTTTTTTAGTTTTCCGTTTTTTCGCTCTATACATTCTAATCTTCTCCTCTGTTGATTTCATTTGTGAATGAGCATCTGTGAGCTACTTTAAAACAATGTTAGGTACTTAGGGAAACATGATTTTGATCAGGAGAAGAGATTTCAATTTTCTCCAAACAAGAGGAACTTTTCTGAGCGTTGCGGTAGTACTAAGAATCATGATCTTCATGTGCCCTTGAAATGCTTATATGCAAGAGTTTCTACAATTTGTATGATGTTACTATGGCAGAATAAAGAAAAACAGAGTCATGTTCTACTGCTTGCTATCCTACAACCCTAATTTGCTCATTTCACTGGTTCAAAGAATTTTCAATTTTGTTTCTTGGTAAGTCATAAGTTTTCAATTCAAAATCCAACAATTTCTTGCCATTTCCAATCTTGACTAGCTAACAACGTTAGGGTTGAAGGAAAATTTTCCTTGGAGGGCGCTTATACAATTGTACATATATTTATATATATATACACACACATATATATGTAAATATGAAGGTTGAGAATTTTGTAAAGCTTTGGATTTCAGAAGGCCGGTCCACAGCCTCACGTACCCCTCCTAACCTGTTCTATAGGGAGAAAATACGAGATTATACTTGTGCTTAGATGGGCTATTTCCTCAATTCATAAAAACAAAAAACATATATAGAATATCCCTAGAAAATTATATGAATTGCAAGTATTACAAGGTTGTACGAAAATTGTGGGTAAAAAATTTTCAGTTCGGGTCAAACAATAGCGTGCCATGCACTCAAGCAAGATCCACAATTATATGTTACAATAACACAAACAACTATGGAAAAATAATATTGTAGTAATCATTTTTGCAATTTTTATTATTTTCATCATAGTTTCTTTCATTTTTTTTGGGCTTTTTTAAGGTCCAAGAGATGCCAAAAGCTGAAAGCGGGCCGGGGCTAAAAGCAGGAATGAAGAGCAGAAAAACTAAAGACCGTTTGATGTAATTTTTTAGTCAAATTTTTTCTTAAGCTTACAAGAAAAAATGTCAAAATTTTTTATTTTTTTTATTTTTTTAACTTTACTTTAGTTAAAGATAAGTAAAAAAGTAAAAATATAAATATAAAATAGTCAAAAAAATTTGACTTTTTTAGCTACAAATTTAAAAAAAATGAGTGAAAAGTCAGTACCAAACGGCCCTAAGTGCTCGACCATTGAATTGACCCGTACCCTCTTCATCGAATTTTTTACACAAAAAGAAAGGAAAGATGTTTTACGGTTACAAATTAGAAATACGCTGAGCACATCACCATATAACCAATCTAACGGTTAATTTAATCTCTCTGTCTCTGTCTCTCTAAAACTACTTCAAAAATTCTGGCTCTGCTATTCCTAGCTGTCTATAAATATATGAATGCTTGAATATGAACTCTTTTGGGGTATAAACCCAGTACCAGAAACTTATGAACTTTCTTCTACGATCAGGAACTTAAAGATCTCGTCCACTCTCTCTCTCTCTCTCTCTCTCTCTGTTGCATATTTGGTTGTTCGGAACCATGCATTAATTTCTATATGGACTTTTTTATATGTTGTAACATCACAACGTTGTCTAAACTTGTAATACTCAAATGTATATTCCTGTTATATGTAGGTACATTCTTGATGCTTTCTTCGTGCTTTTCTTCAGAGAAAAAATAGTGTAAAAGTATATGTGTGTTTATATTAAACAGGATCTAATGTTATATATATCAGTTTATGTGAGTGCAAAATGTGTAGTTATTCTGAGCATTTGTTATACTAAAAGAAATCTTGCTGTTGTTTTCAATTTGTTTTCCAGTGCCCAATGTATCAAGGAGCAATCTTCAGAACCGCGTAAGATTCAACAATCCCCTGCTGTGAAACCTATTTTAATGCCAGAAGCAGCTTCTAATTGCATGATTATGATTATGATTTTTATGATTTTGATTAGTATGCCATTCCTAGTGAAAAAATTAGGATCTCTGCAGAACTGGAATCTCATTTCGCGTATACAAATGCTACTCTGCGTGCTGCAATCTAAGAAAATTTTCAAATTTTACAAGGGCACGCACTTTGCACAAGACACATTCAACTTGAATTTGATTGTATATACATTTAAAGAGGCAGAAATCAATAAGTTAATTAAGAAAATAAACTATAAAGAGACCACATCTTAATATAAGTTACACCACCTTGGTTTAATTTTTTTAACCAGAGTTGCCATGATAATATTTAAATTTTAACTTACAATTTATTTAATTTTTTTAACCAGAGTTGCCATGATAATATTTAAATTTTAACTTACAATTTATTCAATTTCCATACCATTCAACTAAAAGTAAATTTGTGTTTCCCAATTAAAAGAGAAGAAAAGGAGGTAGAAGGGAAATTTTTCATATTCTTTTTTTTACTTTTACCCAGAGTCAGATACAGATCAATTTCAATTTTCAACACTTTAACCTATGCCTGTAGTATCACAACTTGATCAAGTATAAGCAAACTTAGTATGAGGAGAGTAAAACAAACATGAACACCTGAAAATCGCTACAATTTAGACTGTCAATCCTGTTTTCTTCTTCTTCTTTAAATCAGCTTTGCATTTTAGCATGCATGGCAACTAAAGCAAGCCCCTCATGCAGTGTCAATTTGCAAGTTAGTGGATATCATTTTAGGATGGGCATTGATAATTACATCGGAGCAGACGTTTACTGTACCAGATGCTTCGGTTATTTGGGATTTACTTTGGTAAGACAATTTTCAAAAAGGTTTGGGATATCTCGTAGTTTGTTCTTACACTACTCCTGTTACAAAATGGTTGTTCCTAATTTATAGTACATTGTTCAGATCGAAACGGTTTATCCCACGGATATACTCAACGGAGGAAGATTCATACTGCTTTTGTAAGTCTTTGAGATCAAGAAGTCCAATGTTTTTTAATAGTGCAGCACTTGTTTTTGTTTACTGATATGGATTTCATTCGAAAAATTGTGAGCAGCGACGTGCTACTCAATTGGGATGGTGACGAGATGCTCTAAGCAGATACAAATGAACCCGTGCTGAACCAGTTGAAGATGCAAATGAACCGGTTGCTGATGCTAATGAACCGGTTGCAGATACAAATGAACCAGTTGAAAATGCATACTGGGACCACACCTGGTACAATGTCCCGGGTATGGAAAAATGGTACTTCTGAAATTCACTGAACTTGCAATTTTTTGCATGCACAGATATCACTTTCATCCAATTTCCTCTTCTTTCAAATTCTGGTTTGGTGATTTTTTAAGATTTTCTCAATGGTCTATCTGTAAAGTGAGATGAGGGTGTCAGATAGTTGTTATAAGCATGAATGGAGTAATATTGTAGGAGAGCAGGAGGTGACAATTCTGGGATTTGGATGTTGTTACTTTACGATTGTTTTCAGTTGCCGAGGAACAGAACTGGACCTAAATGGAGTTTTTTTTTAGCTGCTGTACTAGACATACGATCTGCTTATGATCTGATGATGTTTGTTTTGATATATATGTCGTTTTGAATTTTGCACACTTCAAATAGCGCAGCAAAGGTTATAGTAGTTGGCCTCTCTGTTTTTTCTTTTCTTTCTAGTTTTCTGTTTCCTTCTCTGTAGGCTATAATCTCTCCTCTGTTGATTTCATTTGGGAATAAGGGTCTGCTTGAATTTAGGTTTGAGTGTCTCTTTTGTTGTCTTCAACAAAAAAGGTGACCAGTATGCCACTTACAGGAAAATTATGAAGTGTCTAACATTAGAAGCTTGTAAGAAAATTACAATGGATATAGGAGATATATTCAAGTTTGAAATCTAATGTTAAAATAGTTTCAAGAGTACAGAGGAGGTCAGCTTTTTGAAAGTCTATTTAACTGCTCTCTGTTTCATTCATGTGGCTAGAATATACAATAGGATGGGCCAACTCCAATTCAATTTAGCCTTTGAGAGTATGCAAGATCTTAGGATAAATTATGCTTTCAGAGGAAGATTCATGCTGCTTTTGTAATTCTTTTGAGATCAAAACAGTCCAATGTAGTTGAATAATGCAGATCACTTCTTGTTGTTTACTGATATGGATTTCGTTCGAAAATTTGTGAGCAGGGACGTCCTACTGAGTTGGGATGGTGACCAGATGCTATATGAACCGGTTGAAGATCCAAATGCTCCGGTGGCAGATGCTAATGAACCAGTTGCAGATGCAAATGAACCAGTTGCAGTTGCAAATGAACCGGTTGCGGATCCAAATGAACCGGTTGCTAATACTAATGAACCAGTTGAAAATGCAGAATTTGACGGCACCTGGTACAAGGACCTGGGTATGGAAAAATGGCACTTCTGAAAGTCACTGAACTTGCAATTTTTTGCATGCACGGATATCACTTTCATCCAATTTCCTCTTCTTTCAAATTCTGGTTTGGTGATTTTTTTTCAGATTTTCTCAATATTCTCTGTAAAGTGAGATGAGGTGTCAGATTGTGGTTAGAAGCATGAATGAAGCAATATTGCAGGAGAACAGAGGAGACAATTTTAGGATATGGATGTTGTTAGTTTAGGATCACAAGCCCAATCAACATCAGAATAGGCATGGAACTGTGGAGAGGAGTAACGAGAATAGTATAGACCATGAAATAGAGTTCCCTTAACATAACGAAAAATGCAAATAACTACAACATAGTGAGTGGAGTAAGGCGAGAACAACTACTGATTGAGAAGGTGAACAGTATGGGCAATGTCATGACGAGTAACAGTAAAGTAGATAAGACTACCAACGAGCTGTAGGTAGAGAGTAGTATCAAACAGAGGCTTACCATCTAGAGGAATAAGACGTACATTAGCTTCCAGAGGTGTAGAAGCAATCTTACTATCAGTAAGACCAGCACAAATAAGAAGATCTGAGGCATACTTGGTCTGAGTAAGAGAATAACCAGTAGAGTTAAAAGAGATCTCAAGGCCAAGAAAATAGCTAAGAGGACCAAGATCTTTCATCTCAAAATAGCTGCTAAGAAATTCCTGGAGCTCAAAAATGCCATGAACATCATCACCAGTGAGGATCATATCATCCACATAAAGTAGAAGAAGAACAGTGTTGTATGGAGACTTGCGAACAAAGAGAGCAGAATCATAATCACTAGAAAAGAAGCTAAGATCACTAATGGTGGAACTAAATTTGGTATAGCAGGCACGAGGAGCTTGCTTAATACCATAAAGAGCACGATGAAACTTGCAGACTTGACGTAAAGAATGAGAAGAACCAAGAGGGGGCTACATATAGACTTCTTCAAAGAGATTACTATTGAGAAACGCATTATTGACATCCAACTGTTATAAGGGCTATTGGCGGACAGCAGCCACGGCAATAAGACTCTGGACGGAGGTGAGACAGGCAACAAGAGCAATGGTCTCCTCATAGTCAATGTCATACTCCTCAGTGAAGCCATTGGCAACTAGATGGGTTTTGTAACGTTCCACAAAACCATCAAAACGGGTCTTGATCTTGTAGACCCAACAACACCCAATCATAGATTTACTAAGAGGAAGATCAATCAAGTCTCAAGTGTGAATCTTGGCAAGAGTCTGCAATTCATTATCCATTGCTTGCTGCCAAAAAGAATTAGAATTAGCCTCGCGATAAGTGCGGGGCTCATGTTGAGCAAGAATAGTATAGAAACAGTGATAATCATCAAGGTGAGGAGGAATACGCCTTACCCGAGTAGAATGTTGAATAAGAGGTTCATCATAAGAAGAAGAATAAGAAGGATCGGAGACCGGAAAGCCAGCAGAAGACGCAGGACCAACCAACGGGGACTCCACAGGATAGACTGTAACAAGAGGCACAGCAAGTGTGATAGTAGCAGGGACATGGACATTTTCAAGAGCGACAGCATCAGGGACAGTGACATCATTAGGAAAGAGCTCAATAGTAGGATCAGTGAAGTAAGGAGGAGTAGAAGGAGAAGATAGATGGAAGGTAAATAAAGAGGAGAACATCTTGTGTTCCCAAAAGACAACATGACGAGAAACACGAAGACGTTTAGACAGAGGATCCCAACAACGATAACCTTTGTGCTCAATCCCATAGCCCAAGAAGTAGCAAAGACGATCTCTAGGCTCCAATTTGGTACACTTATGAGGCTGAAGTAAGACAAAATAGGCACACCCAAAAACACGAAGAGAGTGATAATCAGGGGTGGTACCATATAGATGCTCATAAGGAAGGTTACCAAGGGAGCAAAAGGGACATGATTAATGGTGTAAGCAGCAGTAAGAGCAACTTCACCCCAAAACCGTTCAGGGCAGGATGTAAAAATAAGAAGAGCACAGGTAGTATCAAGAAGATGGTGATGTTTTCATTCAGTAAGATCATTTTGTTGTGAAGTACTAGGACAAGAACGATGAGGAACAGTGTCATGCTCACATAGAAAGGCAATAAATGTCTTATCACAGTATTATGTAGCATTATCAAACTGAAAGATCTTGATATCACAAAAAATTAGGTTTTGATCATGCAAGCAAAATCATAATAGGTTTGTTGAGGTTGAGATCAATTTTGTAAGAGATAAAGCCAAGTATATCTAGAGAAATCATCAATAAATATGACAAAATACTAGGAGCCTCTCATAGTAGAAGTGGAAGAGGGCCCCCAAATATCAAAGTGAATCAAGTCAAAAGGAGCAAAAGAAAAAGAAGCATTGTTATTAAAGGATAAAGCCGGTTGTTTGGCAAGTTGACAGCATTAACAATCAAGGTGTTCAATAGGGACAGAACTTAGCACACCTTCAGACAAAAAAAAAAAAAAAAACATAAACAACCTAAGGAAACATGACCTAAAAGGGAGTGTCAAAATCCAAGAGATGAGGAAGTAACAATAGAAAAAGAAATTGTAGCAGCAGTTGGAGTAGGAAGGTAAAGATGAACGAGCTAAAACAAGCGACCATATTTACGGCCTATCCCAAGAGTTTGTCCCGTCCGTGGATCCTACACAACACAGCCAGTAGAAGATAAAAGAATAGTGAAACCAAGGTCACATAATTGTCCAACATAGATAAGATTGAGTGTGAGTTTAGGAATATAATAAGTATGAGGAAATGCAAGGTGGAAGTGGAGACATGACTAACATGATTGATAGACATAAAGGATCCATTAGCGGTATAAATAACAGGAAGAGCATATATAGAAGATTTGGAAGAAAAAGTTGTCAAGTCATATGTCATATGTCTTATGATTGCTACACCCAGAGTTAAAGAACCACAAAAAAATACCTAAAGTGGCAAACAAGGCAATAAAGGAGGGCAGTAGAGGAGGGCAGACATACACTGTTAAAAAAGTGCAGAAAGATCACTAACATTAATCACAGAGGAGGAGGAGGATGGAACAACAGAATTCTCAGTAGTGACAACAGCAAACTGAAGGTGAGAATCTTTTCGAGAAGGATGTTTGGGGTAATCAGAGACCAGAGCCATGTTGATGACAGTGCTTGCAGATCCAAATGGGGCAGGTAAGTAGGTGATGGTCAGTGGCATAATAGAATGTGCAGGTATCAAACCGAGAACCATCAGGAGTTGAAGAACCGTAAAAACCACCCAAAGAACCTCAGAATCGAGAACTAAATGTAACAAGAACGGTGTCCACAGGTTGTGGTCGAATAACGCCTAGACAAGTCTCCTAATATAAGAGCTCAGAAATAGCCTGTTCTAAGGTTGGAAGAGGGAAACGATAGAGAAGAGAGGCTCGAATACATCAGTAAGAGCCATAAGAAACGTAATCAAACGCTGCTGATCGCGGTAGAGGGCAAACTGAACAGCATTAGCAAAGCATGTCCAAGTAGGCTTAGACAGAGTCAACTGGTCCCAAAGAGTATATATCTAAGACAAAAAGGCATTGATAAACCAGCTAGATTCCTATTTTAGACGATGCAAAGAAATTAGAAATTGTTACTAATAAGCAGGATCTACAGTAATGTAGCGATTGGCCAGGAAGGCCTAGATGGAGTGAGCTATGTCAAAGGGTCCAAACAGGAGACTGATAGAAGGAATGGATGTATTTTGGAACTAAGTGATGATTCTTACTATCCCATTCCTCAAGTCGTTCAGTGAATTCCGTAGCCACTTCAGCTACACCTTTAACAGATGCCTGAATATCTTCAGTGACATAGCGCCAAAGTTTGCTCTCTATGAGAAAACTGGATATGACTTGAGACTAAGGAATATAATTCGGACCATCCAGAGTGAGAAAAATGGGTCTAAAGACCTCAGAACGCTCCATAGGTAAGAGAAGTGGAATAACAGGAACACAACAGTAAAGAATAGCAGAAGAAAAACTTCCAAAGCAAGAGATATAGAAGAAATAGAGCAAAACCAACAGAAACAAAGGCCAAAATCATATTCAGAAGACCCGAATTAGTCAAGAGTTGGACAAAAATGGTCAGAGGACAGCTGGGGAGACGCCGAAGATGAGCCAGAGTGATAACGTAAAGTCACTAGAAGTTGGCCGAAGAGAACCTTGAAAGTTCTGATGTAAAAGATCCCTCGAATGATAACCACAGAGCATATTTTTCCTTAACTCTGATACCATGTTAGAAAAGAGAGAGATATGCATAAAAGAATGCATTGCATTGAATGATTTGTTGCATATACAATGAGTCTATTTATATTACAAGAGAAGAGAGAAAAAAGCCTATTCTAACCAATGTGAGATAGACCAACCTAACATTAACAAGAGGAAGATAAATATATACACTAACACTCTGAAGCTGCATCATTCAGCTAATGTCCATACTCCATAGATTATTGTATATCAGCGGGAAAATTTCAAGAACATCTTTAGAATGCTAGGGGAAGAGAGAACTTGGCAATATACTACTCTTTTCTGGAAATACTTGGCATTGTTTCTTCTGATTAATTGGCTAGACATGTTTTTGAAAATGGTAGCTAATTTCCAGATGTTTTAATACTATTTTTTGAAAGCAAGTCTATGTTCTTACTGCTGTTTTCAATGGGCTTTTCGGGACATTATGATTGAGGCAGGCATCTTCAAAAATGCGTAAAATCTCATCATCAACACTACTTTGTGAAACTTTTTTTGGAGGGCAGAGATAGTTCTGAATTCTGATTAAATATTAGTGCTAGCTGTTGTTTTTTCATACTTCTAAATCTAAATTCGGATCTCTGTTGTAATCTGGAGTCATGATATATGGAGTCGATGCCAGCAGAAACAATCAGACCAATGCAATTTGGACGCTTTAGTACCAAGAATTATAGAATTCAAATGACCAATTTTATCATCTTCTGGCTAATTAATCTGCATTGCGTTTGCTTTGGTGGCAACTTAATCCTTTGTTCTGCAGTGTCAATGTGGATGTTGAAGGCCCAGAACGTAATCGAAAGGAGGGTCCTAGAACTGTTGCTGATGTTAACTGTAACGGCTGCAAAAAGCTTCTGGGTTGGAAATTTATAAGAAATATTCACAAAGTTTCGACCATTTGAGATTCTATCTGCCCTAACAATGACTAAAAATCTTCTGACACAATGCTATATGTTCAGGTTGAAGTGGAAAAGATTACCATTGTAGTCAAGCCCGGAAGACTCCTAATGCATTTGTAAGTTCTGAAATAAATACCACTGTAATTCAATGCAGTACCTAGTATTGTTGAATTTTTTACCCATTTTGTTCAAAATTTGTGAGTAGGAACACGCTGTTGATGTGGGATGGAAGCCAGATGGTCTACGCAGATACACATGAGCCTGTTGAAAATGCTTAAATTGGCTGCAGAGAAGACATTCGAAATGGACAGCTGATGGAGGACTCGTATACATGTATCGAAATTCATCCATTTCTCTCTCTTAAAACCCTGATTTGGTGGTTTCTCACTTTCTCTGGTTCTCACAATACTCTATACACACCAAGAGGCATAAAACTATTGTTAGTAGAAGCATGCATGAAATGCTATAGTTGAAACTAAAAGAACAGTTTGGGGTATGATTTTTCTTGGTTTAGGATTTTCAGTTGAAAGGAACAAAATAGACATGGGTATTTTGTAGCTGCAATAGCCAATACTAAAAGTTCTGTTATCTGTTTATGATATATGATGAAAACATGGCTGTCATTCTGCAACTTTCATACAGCAAATGAAGCAGGAAGGCTTAGTTGTTGACCTCTCTCCCTCTCTCTCTCTCTCTCTCTCTCTCTCTCTCTCTCGTGGTTGCTGTAATTTTCTCATGTGCAACATCCACTCTAGATTAAACATATTAGGGGCTTTGATCAGAAATAGAGCTGCCGCATTGCTAAATGCTAACTGTTTCACCCAATATCTAGGGAGGGTATCGCATACACTTCCACAATTAATTTACTTATTATATTTGTTCTGTTTTCTTTCTATGCCATTTAAAGTCAGGATTTTGAGCATCTGCATTTGGATAGAGAGAAATAAGGGCACATCACTGAGAAGATAAACATCACAAATTGCCTGTAAATTTTACGATATGAATACTGGAAATGGAAAAGGCAACAAGAAGTATGACAAGCTAGGAATTGCACGTGGGGAGTTGCATTCTTGGAGAATGAAATCAGAAATAAAAAATACCTCCCCACACCCTTTCAGGCATCCATTGATTCAAACGAGTAATACAGCTCTTAAAGTTTATAGCATGAAACATCTACAGAATAACTGCCTTATAAATGGCTACAAGAAAATTTTATTACTGAATTGAGCTTTTACAAATTCACGGTTTTTATTCACCTATGTCAGAATAATCACGCGTTTTAAAGAATCACGCACTTGATCATGGTCATTTGTGTGAGCGATAATACTGCAAAGAAGCGTAAATAATGATACAAAGCGAGATGCATATGAAGGCCCACATAAAGCTCGGGCAAAATGTGCCATCATCTTTTGGGGAGGCAAGCTGCTGCTGCTGCTGCTCCAAACCATTTTCCCTGCACACAATTCTCTTTTGAGTTGAAGCATGGTTGAATACTTAATGAAACTAGCTTAAAAGTTCTAGGAAAAAGCATTTATTCAACTTAAAAGTGAAACCTAAATTGTAAATAAGAAAATGAAGTAACATGTGAGCAATCATGTTCATATAGATAATTTCTTCGTGGAACTTGCAAACTATGACCCATATTTGCTGTAAGAGTGAGCAAACATGCCTGGGTGTAGGCTGATCATTTTGTGTTGTTGCCACGGGCGTTGGTTCTGGGGGTTTTGTTGGCTGAGTTTGTTTTGTTGCCATGGAAGTTGGTTCCTGGATTTGAGGTATTGCTGTTTGTGCTGGTTCTTTTGGTTTAGCCGTAGCAGTTGGTGCTATTTGTGGGGCTTCAGCACTTGGGATGGCTATGTTCTTTGCCTGTTACATTGTATGTGGATTAGTATATTTGTTTGCCAATAAATTCATCAACAAATATAGTCCAAGGAACCCACCAGATTTCTGAATTGGAGATTGTAGAACATTTGGAGGTATCTTTGCTTAGCTTGCTTGTGTTCTTTATTCAATTGTCTCCAAAAGCCATATAAAGATCCCATGTTCAAGACTTTGTTAGCATAGATCTTCCAGGTGTAGCTGCGCCAGAACAGGATTAGAGATAATATAAAAATTCAGATGGTAGACTTCTAAATTATTTAGATTTTTTTTAGGGTCGGGTTTTTTACCATTCATATATGCGGTTGAGACCTGCTTGAGACGTCTTGTTCCAATATTCAGCATCCACCTTACACTTCTCAAAGAAGTCAGCAATCTTATTACTTGATTCATCACCATTGTAAGGATCAATTTGGAAACCCGAGATCCCATCAACGATGATTTCTGCTGGTCCTCCTTGATTGGTTGCAAATGTGGGTAATCCACAGTTCATTGCTTCAATAACTGTTAGGCCAAAAGCTTCATACAGTGCAGGCTGCACAAAAGCCCCCTTTGTATCTGCAATACAGCGGTACAGCTCTCCATTGCGGTACCTGTCAGTTTGAGCTGCTATCCATCTGATCTGACCCTTTAGTTGGTATTTCTGTATCAAAGCATGCATTTTATTGATTTCTGCAATTTCTTCCCTATCTTTTGATTTGGATGGATCAAAAAATCCTGCAACCACGACAAGATTTGCCAAATTCCTGAGCCTTTTGTTCTTTCCATACCACTCGGTTAATCCAGAAATGTTCTTCACTGTATCAAGCCTTGCCATCGAAAAGATGATTGGCTTCTTCCTGTCTGCTAGAAATCCTCTGTTCAAAGCATGGTTCAGATTTAATGCCACAATTTTGTTAGAATTTTTGTTTTTTTCTTTTTTTTATGTGGATTGGAATGCAAGATGAATGGAGTAGATGGACTTACATGTGCTCGCTGTTATCCACCTTACTGTAAAGTAGTTCTTCAATGGCAGGATGAAATGAAGTAAATCGCTTGTTTTTCTCAGTGAAGGGAAAGTAGACAGCCTGATCAGCCCCGGGAGCAGCAATGTTAAACTTCGGATCAAAGACATTGATGCCTGAAACCACTCTGCAAAGGCCTGGCATGGTAAATGCCATATGGCCTTCATATTGTCCAGGCCTATTCTTGCTGCAAGGGGAAAAAAAGGAAAATTCAGTTAGTTTTGATTAATGTTGGAGACAACCATTTTGTATCCTAATCCTATAAATCTAGCTAGAACTCAAACTCATCAAACTTGGACTAACCTTCCTGCAATTTCTTGATATGTGCTGGTAACAATGAAATCAGCTGAATTCATTGCAATTAAGTCAGCTGTGAATTGGCATGAGAAGTGGTACTTTGGATCCAACTCCTTCCATTTGACATCAGAATCTTCATACTTTGTCTTCTCCAAAGCATGAGCAATGGTTCCCTAGGTTTGAAGCATGCCAGACTTTAGATCGTTTATGACTCAAGAACAAATAGAAAGCAAAGCGATTTCTATAAACCATTACGGACTACTCAACAAGGGTCTAACCAGAGTGACTCCAAGTGCATTAGCCATTAGAGATGCCACCAAGTTTCCATCAGTATAGTTCCCAAGTATAAGGTCTGGTTTACATTCCAAGTGCTCAAGGACCTTAGCAGTAGCATCCTAAACAAAAGGCAGAATGTAAAAGAATAGATGATAGTTATATGAAAGAAAAGTACAACTCGAGGATTTGAAAATGAGAAGTGGCTTGCCTGGACAAATCTCTCCAAGTAAGGGTAGATATCAAACCGAGAAACCCATTGACGAAGAACCCCTCTGTCAGTCCTAAATGGGACTCTAAGGATGTGGGAGTGTGCCGTGTTGAGGATAGGCTCCATCTCCTGGTTGCACTTTGTGCCTTGCGCGTCTGGGATGAGCCGAGTTACCTGTTTACAATTGAGCAGAACAAGAAAAGGAAATTGAATTCTTGAAACTTATCTTCAGTTTGTCTATAAGTCATTGCTTGGTGAATTTTATGGATGGCTTACCACAAGAATCTGAGGCTTCTCATTCAATCCTTGCCGCTTGATTCTGAGGAGCAATTCTTCCTCTAAAGCTTTCACTTGATCAAGAATGTAAACAACCTGTTGACTTTTCAAACCTTAGTCCTGGGTATGAACATTGAGTCTTTTGTGTATACTATTGTTTAGACATACCTGGCCTCCAGTGTCAGGCAAGCCGAGGACATTAGACTGGCCAAAGTAGCCATGGACCGAGAAGATTACAATTTTGAACAAATTTGGAAGCCTTTTAAAGAATGACTCCATTTTTGTAGGGTCCGGTGCTTGGAGAATCTCTGAAAGGATCCTCATTGTCTCTTTAACTCTTTCTGCAGTATCTCCCCACCCTTTCTCAAATCCCCACTCTTTAAGCCTGCAATTATGAAAAACAGGTTTGCATAGCATATAAGATTAGATGAATCTATAGTTTACTATGACCAATAAAATGTTCATTTGATAAAGAAATAGAAGAAATGGCTACTTCTGCTCAAAGTTCTGGTAAGGTGTGTCTTTTGGGAAAGCAGAAATATAAACATCAGCTACGATCAAAGCTGTTTGAAGCTTGAGAACTGTATTGAGAGACTCATTGATCATAAGATTCTGCAAAGTTTGGGAAACAAGTAGAGGATTCTGCTCAGAATTATCTGATCTTGTACTGCCTTTGAATTCAAATTTCTTATCTGCATACCTCCCCGTGATGATTAAGGGCCAGTAAGTACTCAAGCAAAGGCTTCGCGTGCTCAAGATCCCCACTGATCTTTGAAGTCATGAACTTTGAGATGAAATCGACGCCATTTCCAATGGAAGAAGAAAGGGTTAGGCGAGGAGTACACAAGTCATATGCTCCAACATCTATTTCCAATGCGGTTTCATCCTTTGCCCTGCATATCAAGTCATGCTAAGAGGTATATAGAGAAAAAAAACACTAATCGTGGACCATCATACTAATATAATTCATTTCTAGCCATATTAAATCGGTTTCTCTTTAGGGTAGCTCACACGCACCAATTCTCATCAAAGATCATTTCTTTGATCTTCAAGTAGTCTTTAGCAGTAATAGCATCCACTGCTAGATCATCAGCATTCACCTCAAAATACTTCCAGACACCAGGGTTTCTTCTGACCGCCAAAGCAACATAAGGTGGATTGACAGCTGCCTCCTGCAAATGTTCAAGAAAATTACTAGTCCACACAAACACCTATGTCATACATATATGTTGTACACACACACACACACACACACAGAGGAGGGGTGGGAAGAATAACTTCAACACCTGAGTAGAACTGATGATGTTTCCAAATAAACCCTCCAAGATTTTGGCTCTTTCGTGCTTGTCCTCGATTTCTTTCTCCATTTCTTCCATTAATTGGTGGGGTTTCATCAACCTTTTCCCCATTCCCGCAAACCTTAATTTTCCAAACATAGAAAAAAGAAAAAGGTTTAGTCCAGGGAGGGAACAACTTGAGAAACTCCACTAACAAATAAGGCAAATATACGTACCTAGAAAAACATCTCTTCATGTGGAACCGGCTCTGCTTCAAAGCTTCCGACAAGCTATCCGCCATTGCATTATCGAATTGCTGGAGGACTGTTGCAGAAGCCATTCTAACGTTAGAATATTGCTTATGACTTCGAAGGTGGAATGATTTTGAATTGTGTCTTGTTTCCACCATTGGTGAAAGAGTATATATAGAGAGAATTGATGGGGACTAGTAGAAGAAAAGAAAGAACATTCCTTGGTGCGGAGTGTAGGAAAGAAATACTCAAACAAAGAAAGGAATTCATAATCGTGAGGAAAAGCAAATCTGAGATTTGCCTTTTCCCATATATGTAACTTAAATGGAGAATTAGAGGAAAAGTATGTCTGCTTGTTTATATATCCTTTTAAGTTGGATGAACTTTTGATTCTTTTCTCCAAAACCAAGCCTCAATACCATGCAGCTACATGACGATCCAACAACCATACTGCAGAGACAAAAGTGGAAATGAGATCAGAATAGACTCATCGAGGATCCTTGGAGGCAAGTGACGTAATTAAGGCATGATTTCATTAGTATTTGAATTGATTGAGTCCTTCATAAAGAGCTAATTAGCATGGTTGTAGTACAAAAAAATTTTGATAATGAGATATGTATCTTGGAGTTGTGGGTAAGCTTTGATAATCAGATATATATCTTGGAGTTGTGGGTAAGCTTTGGCACAACGGGAAGGTTCTACATTGTGACACAAGTTCGAAATATGAAAACAGCTCTTTTGCTTGCGAGATTGAGACTAGACTGCATATATTTAACTTTTTTCAATGTTCAAAGTGTCAATAGGAGTCTCGTATGCTAAGATGAAAAATTTTGGAGCTAGTCGAAAATTTGATAATTAAGTGCCAAGAAACTTTAATGATGAATTATTGGTGCTGAAAATACTTAACATTGCATGAAATCCTGATATTCAAAATGAATTAATTTATGTGCTAAAATTAAAATTTCCAACTTCCCTGCAGGGAACTACTCATTATTGTGCGGCTTAAAATCCAAATTACTACTCAAGTGGATTTATGATAACTGGTTAACATGATAAAATAATGCACCTAATACAATCTAACCGAAAAGGGAATAGAAGAAAAAGAAAAAGAAAGAAAAAAGATATACTTAGGTCAATTCATATAGCGCGAAAAAGTAAATAAATGAACACCACGCTTGTAATGCAAGTGGTACCCAAGGGTTAGCAAAATCCTGACCCATTGGACTTAGCCCAAAAAAATACCCTGACCCATTGGACAGTTAGGGTTCGAGTCTTTTCAAGCCTGGCCCGAAAAATAATGTGTGTTAAATCGTAGCCTAACTTGGCCCTAGAGTCTATGACAAATCGGCAGCCCTTGAAAACAACTCTAGGCCTCTGCACAAAACAAGATTCGAATCACTATCAAGTCACTGTTACACCCCGATGGCAAGAAGATTTACTTCCCAGCTCTTTGTAAGCAGTATCTCTCTCTCTCTCTCTCTCTCTCTCTCTCTCAAAATCCTTAGTTTTGGTTTTCTTTACGTAGGATTGTCATATTACACAACGAACGAAGAATTGAGGAGGTTGTTTTCCCCTTTTGGTGTGGTTACAGAAGGTATTGCTTCTTTTTTCGTAGTGGGTATTCGATTCTTTATTTACCGGTCGGTTAGAGTTTAATTTGATGCGATTTTGGTGAAATTTGGTGATAATGTGACCTTTCTGTTTGGTGGGTTTGTCAATTCCTTGTGGCTGCAGCTAGGCAAGTTAAGGACCCAAGAACCCAAAGGCCTAGACGTTTTGGTTTTGTCACTTACGACTCAAGAGGTTGAAGCTCAGACTGCACTGAAGGCCATGAATGGCAGGGTACTCTACCTCGCTCTCTCTCTCTCTCTCTCTCTCTCTCTCTCTCTCTCTCTCTCTCTCTCTCTCAGAGAAACGTGGATTCTAACTTCTATCAGGAATTTTTATTGTTTTCTTTCATATTGGTAATTGATGTTATTGGTGACTGGGTAAAAATGCTAAATGAAATCAAATTTGTTTACCGATAATGCATTGTATTTGGAACTCACATTCTAATTTTCAATAATTAATTGGAGAATTTCCAGTCCTTTTTTTTTTTTTTTTTTTTGTCACGGCATATGAAATGGGAAAGTACTTTTGTTTTGAGTCATTACTATTATGATATGCTCTGTTGATTAATGGTTGATTTTATGATTGGGTATCCGATATTTAGCTCATGGCTCCATTATTAACGCGGAAGAATAAGAAGAATAAGTATCTTGGAGAACAACATACTTCTTGTTAAAATATGGGCCCTCTTATTATCTTCTGCTTTTGTTCAGGACTTATTATTGTCATAGAGTGTGATTGTTTAACTTTTACATTAATAACTAATGAATCTGTAAAACTTTTTATTTGTGTATGCGGACCGAGAGCCTAGGGTTGACTTACATGGGGTCCGTCGGGGAGTCTTGACAGTCGTTGAGAGTGACTCGCTCAAGTCTCCTGACTATGGAGGGGAGAGAACTAAAAGGACAGACAAGATAGAGAGAGAGGGATTCACGAGCCTTTGAGAGCTTGTGTAATAAATGTAATTAGGTTGTGTCTATCTGTCATAAATGTGTTGAGAGTATTTATAGTAAGTAGTGATTAGCATTGTGCGGACACGTGGCGTCCCATGACTGAGTAAGCCTGAGTCCTGCCATCATGACCTGGTGAAGCCATGTCAGCGGCCGCGGCGGGCGATTGGATGCGCACTGCCATGGAGTCAGGCACTTATCCATCCATGGCTCGCCACGTGTCTATTGCATTAAATGTGCGTCGGGTCAGCATTTAATGCTTAAGATACGGTATTCAAGTGGTTCTGATGGTAGATCTCTCTCTCTTAACTAGTCGACGAGACTGGTCCCCCACGCGATCAAGAACCACGCGGCTCAACGGTCCCTTTAGTTCTGGCTTCCGTTCCACTGCCCATGGAGAGGGGTCCTGAGCGAGGGTAAGTTAAACAATTAGGGGCCTAGACCTGTTAGATAGTGAGGCGCAGGGTCTCGAATTGTGCTAAGCACGAGGCCTGTCTTACACAGGTGCTTGTTTTGGTCGAAGCCGTGCAGACGCGGTAAGCTTGTTGAACTAAAGCCAAAAATGTGTCGAGGGATGAGGTTTTGACAATTTATTTGTTATGTTGTATGCTTACGAGGCGCCTGATGCATGAGGGGATGAGCCTATGGATGACGGGGGGCTGCCCGTTCCCACAAATTCGCTGGGGGATCTAGGGGACTTGCTGAGCAACGAGGCTGGAGCCGCGGCAGCGATAAGTGCCGGGCTTGGTGCTAAGGGGCTGCTTGTCGCGCCTACTAGGGGCGAAAAAAGCATGAGACGATTGAGAAAGGCACTCGTTGGCAGGGGCGATAAGCGAGGGTCCAAAGTGGCCATGGGCCCTAGTGGAAGGGGGTTAGGAGCCCAAGAGGCCCATGAGAGATCCGCGGGGAGTAGCGTATCAGCAGAGGGCCTGATGTCATTGAGGGATGAGGAGGAAGAAGCGGTGCCTGGGACGCCGCTATTACCAACTGCCGACACTGAGCCTGAGGTCCCCCCAATGGCTGTGAAGCTAGCCTACCAACTTCTCAGGAGGCTGAACCTCACGAGAGGCCGGTGGACGAATATGGGGTGAATATTGTCCAAGTAGTGATAGACTTGGTGGGAAAGCCGAGTGAAGGGTGTGGAGACGAGCCGGTGGGGCAAGAACATGGCGGCCATAAGGGTAAGGGTGAGGGAGCAGAGCCCGAGCCTAGGAGAAATGAACCAACAACAGAGGCTGCCGGTCCTGCGCCTGTGCTACTGTTAGGTTGGTATGAAGAGACTCCAGCACCTGCTGATGCAATAGTAGACGAACCAAGGGATAGGGAGGTAACCCCCCCCCCCCCCCCCCCCCCCCCCAAAACGAGTTGGACCGGAAATAATAGCGGGGACCCCGAAATCTGGGTCGGGTAGGGGCGTGCTCAAGCTCGAGTTTGGCAGCTTGAGGGTCACAGAGGTGGACAAGACTGAGGGCAGCTTTCGAGGATCTAGTGCCTTCGGGGAAGGGGAGGATAAGGGAGAGGCAGAGCAGGGTGAGGCTGAGTCTAGGAAAGAAGCCCCTGAGGCCATAGAAAACCCAAGCGGTGCCACATCCGGCGCGGATGGGCGGCGACTAGTGAGGGAGGCCGGTGGGGTTGTTAGGATTATAGCCCAAACTGTTGAAGAAGAAGAGGTGGTGCTTGATCCAGCTGTTCTTTTTGCTGGAGTCAAGGAGGCCTATCTACCCAGGTTACATAAGGTTTTCGCAGAGGCTCCCGAGACCTTCGCTCATCATCACAAGTGGGGCCCGTTCATGAGACGTGGGGTCATGGAGATGTTTGGCTCGTTCTTAGAGCAGTTGGATAGCCAGCCCATGACGAGCCTAGATGCGGGGGATTGGGGCACCGTGGGCACTAGTGTGGAGGAAATGCAGCACATGAAGTTTGACATGACTTGGCTGGAGGAGCAGCTGGAGCGCGCCAGTGAGATGACTGTGGCTGATGGGAGGGTGGTAGGTTTAGCGAGCCATATGGTGGAACTAGACCAAGCCATAGTGGAGTAGAAGGATGAGGTCCAGAGACCGCAAGAGCGGCTCGAGAGGCTGGAGCGGGACAGGGAAGCTGCGACGCTTGATAAGGCCAACTTGGAGCACCATTGGGGGATACTGGTGGAAGGGCTAGGCAGCATAAGCCTCTTCGGGACTTTGTAAAACAAAGGAGGGGGGGGGGGGTGTTCATTGTTGTTTTTTTTTTTTTTCTGAGTGTTGGTTGTCACAAATTGGGTAGGCCCTTGTAATCAGTAAGGAAAGATCAATGAAAACACAAGTTTCTATGATTTGGATAAAGATCTCAAGTGTACTGCTGCTGCTTCTTTCTTTTTTTTTTTTTTCTTTTTTTGGGAAGTACAGCCCTAAAACTAGAGGTGGCAGGGTGTTGTTTTGTCGAGGCTTGTATAGTCTTGGTCGTGCAGAGGCCTAGGGGGTAAGGGAGTCAGGAATCTCTGCAAAAGAGGGATTCGGGAATATCAAAAGGACGGGAGGAGTCGAGTTAGATCTTGATGTGTGAGCTGGCTCCGTTTATAAATAGGGTGGTGAGGGGAGTGGTGCCCATGGGGATCTTTTTCATGAGAGTCAATCAGAGAGAATTTGAAAGGTGGCCATTAAGGTAGGGATGGGTGGCATAGGAAAGAAACAAGTGCTCATGAAGCACGTATAACCCACGTCGAGCGTGCCATTACTGACGAGTCTTTGCTTGCCGAAGGGCGATGGCCCTGGAGGCGGCAGATGTTTGTTAGAGGTACGGTTGGTTCTGCAGCTACGCTTGTCGAATGCGATGGTCGTGGCATCTGGCTCGATGATGGGCGGGTCTGTAGCGAAGTCTAAAACATGCTGAAGGCCCGTTTCTCGTGTTCATGCAATACGCATAACCACGGCCGAGCGTGGCATTATGAACAGGCCTGTGCTAGCCTAGGGGCCATAGCCCTGAAGGTGGCAGATGCTTGCTGGAGGTACGGTGGATTCCACCAGTGTGCGCTTCTAATACGGTGGTTGTAGCATAAGGCTTGATGGTGGGCGCGCCTTTTATGGAGTTGAAGGCTGGCTGACGACCTATTTCGCGCCTAAGTTGCCGCCAGTGCGGTGGAGAAGGTCGATGGACTAAGGGTCTGCCCTGGATTAAACAGTTCCAGCAAAGAGGCTCACGGGAGTCTTGTCGGCGTGCTCGAACGGTCAAATCTCAGTGGCTGGCTGTTGGCAAGAGATGTCAGGAATCTTTAAAAATAGGGCAGGGGCAATGACGTGTGCCTTGGGGTGTGAGTCCAACAGGGTATAAATAAAAGTTAATGGGGAGAATAAACTTTCACAGACCTCAATGAGAGTCACCAATGGTGAGGGTGTTTGAGGGATACCCGATGGGAGTGGGTGGTCTAGAAAAATTTTTCGTGTTGAAATCTACCGTGCAAAGGGGGAGATAAGATTCCATGAGGCTGCAACTTTATCCTTTCTGGTGTCTTTTGATCCCTGTGCTTGAAGGGGATGTTGGATAACTCAGGAGTGGGGGCTACCTAGATAACCAAAGACTACTGGGGTGAAGGTTCCCTCTACGTACGACGTGCACAAACCTGGCTAGGGGGACACACAAGTCGGAGAGCCTCTGCTTGGAGAGCCACCGAGGCATCTTCCAAGAAATCTGTGATGGGGCGCACCCGGCTCTGACAGTGATTCAGCTGTACGCGGTGCTTGTGGGTCTAGCCGGACCCTGTACGCATGTGGCAGGAGCCAGGTGGGGAAGCGAGCGGCGCAGGCGGTACGCTCGTGGGGAAGGCTGTCCTCGAGCTGTTTATCTAACATCTGGGGCGTATAAGCTTCTTCCCCTCCTAAGATATTTGGAATGAGAGGCGTCGGGAATGGGAAACGGCTCAAAGTTCAAGCACGTGATCCCAAGCTACTTGAGGCGGGGCCTGTCTATTTGCTTGAGGAGGCCCTGGCATGGAGGCTCGCTAAGTTTGAAGACTCGTAGTGTAGGGCTTTTTACTATTTGTAACAAGCTCGAGAGAGCTAAGTTATAATGGTAATGTAATTTAAAGTAATATTTTGAAATAAAAGTTGATGATTGAGATGCCAAAAACTCTTGATATTCTTTTTTAGTAACATGTATAAAACATAATTGTCGCGCCGTGAAGACCAAGCTAGCGACACAATGGTAATTACAATGATAATGACAAAACGAAACTACCAACACTTGGTGTCAAGAATAATAGGCTTTAAGCCACTTGGCATTAATGAGCGACAGAGCTGCAATGGAGCCAGGTCTGACGATCCTTTAGTACCCGCTAGCGTTAGCTTCTTAGATTTCAAAAGAGTCTTTCCACTTTAGTGCAAATTTGGTAGTGGAGGTTCTCTCATGATTTGGGAGATGGCTCGCAGGACCAGATCCCCTTACTGGAACTGTCGTGGTTGTACGAGGGCGTCATAGGCTGGCATGATGCGTTGTTAGTAGATGTGCGGTTGGCCTGCGCCTTATCGCGATGTTCGTCCAAGGACTCGAGCTGCTGTGGTCGATGATCATGGATTACCCCACTAGCGAGAGCGATTCGAGGTGATGGAATGGTAATCTCAACTGGGAGGACAGCCTCGACAACGTAAACTAGAGAAAAGGGTGTCATTTGGGTGGAGCGCCGCTTGAAGGTTCTGTACGCCCAGAGCGCCATTGGTAGGATATGAGCCCATTGGGTTTGGTGGTCTTCAAGTGTTTGACTGAGTATTTTGATGAGGTTTTTGTTCGTTGCTTCAGCTTGACCTTTTCCTTTTAGGTAGTAGGGTGTTGACTTGTGATGAATGATGTCATTTGAGTCTAGAAGTTACCCCACATTGCGGTTGACGAAGGGGGTCCCGTTATCCGAAAGAATAACCTTGGGAAGCCCGAAGTGGCAAATAATGTACTCGCGGATGAAGTTAGAAACCACGGGTCCTGTGGCACGCTTGAGGGGGACAGCTTCAACCCACTTAGTGTAGAGTTCCGTGGCAGCTAGAATTCAGATGTGACCCCAAAAAGGCGGGTTAATGTGGCCAATGAGGTCCATCGCCCAAGTGTGGAAAGGCCATGGAGTGCCCAAGGCGTGGAGGTCGACTGCTGGCGCGTGGATAAAGTTGTCGCGGCGTTAACAGTTTTGGCAACGACAGGCGTGAGTGATGGCATCTGCTTCCATAGTGAGCCAGTAGTATCCTAAGTGTATCAAGTGTTGGAAGAGCTTGTAACTACCCTGGTGCTCGTCTTTATGGGCGAGGTGAAGGAGCTGGGGTATTTCCGCACTGGGGATGCATCGGAGGGGGGAACCTGTATACCCATATCTGAACAATTGTCCTTGTTGAAGAAAGAAATGATTGGCCCATTTTCAGATGAGTGAGGCATCCATGCGGTGGGTGGGCCAGGATCCTTCATGGAGAAAATAGATATAAAGTTGGCGCTAGTCTGCGGGGGTGTCTACTAAATGGCATTCGGCACGGGAAGGGAAAACTTGACATTTGATGCACTGGCTTTGGAGGGATGTGGCCTTTTGAACCATGGTAAGCCAATAGTATCCCTGCCGCTAAAGTCGGCAATGGAGGCTGGTGTCGGCGGTTCCACAAGAGCATTCGTGAATTTGATGGAGTCGGAGTTTGGCCTCGTGAAGGTCGATGCATTGAGCGAGGCAGCCACTAGAGGCGCGGTAATAGAGGGTGCCTTGGTAGATGATAAAGTACTTCAGATCTTACAACGAGAGAGACTGCTATTTCTCAACAAGCGCAGCTCAAATGGGGGCGCGCCAATCACCCGCCTACGGTTCTTCTGGCAAGAGTTCGATGATCGAGCAGGCGAGTGAACGCTTAAAAACTTCGATCTTTGTGGGGGCGTCGCCCACCTCAACTTTGGAGGGCAAGGTGGCCAGCGCGTCAGAGTGGCGGTCGTGAGACCGTGGGGCGTGCTCCAGGCGAATGGCTATGAATCTGCCCATAAGGCGCTGGTAGAAGGTTCGGTAGGAGGCCAAAGCTGGTTCCTTGATGGCGAGGTTTGGATAGTCAAATGCTTGAGTTAGTTAATAAAGTTGTTGGGTAAGTGTTTGTGGAGATATGCAGCTGAGGGTAGGTGTAAACAGAGGAGGGTGTTAGAGGCAAAATAATGGGTTGAGTGGGGAAACTTGTCTACTATAGCTGTTAGAAGACTTTATAGGGTGGAGGTTTGGAAAGGTGTGATGGGGTTTGCGAGGAGTTCTCCAAGTAGATTTTGTTCAAAGTTAATGGATGCCAAGTGTGATTCAGGCATGATTCTGGGTTCGGGCATAGACTATTGAGGGAGGTTTTTCCAAACCTTTACAGGTTACCTATGGACAAGGAAGCATTAGTGCAAAAACTACTTCGAGTTGGCTACATGATTTTGTTTTGTCATTCTGCTTGAACAAATGTCATAGCCTCAGTTAAACCACAAGCTAACATGTCTTTCTTTATTATTTCAACCCACATTAATTCAATCTCTCTCATCTCTAAATCTTGCCTTTAATGTGGATAGTATCACTCTTCCTTCTTTCCCAAGCTACATGATTCTTGTTTCCTAACTAGGAAATCGATTATGCGGCAGCCTTTTGTTTAAATGCTACATGGTTGTTAGGTTAAAAACGGGAATCAAGATGTATGGCCTAAAGAGCTTCACAGAATGGGATGTTCTCTGTTTGCTCTTTTATCAGTCTTACTGCAATCTTGAGGGGCCACCTTTTCCTTGGAAACTATTTGGAGGACTAAGGCTCCTCCTCCTAAGGTACCATTCTTTGGAGGGACAACAAAGGGTATTTTGACGATTGACAACCTTAGGAAGAGGAGCAGGGTTAACATGGAGTGTTGTTGTATGTACAAAAGGGTGGGGATGAATCACTTGCTTCTTCGTTGTCTTGTGGCTGTTGAGGGGTGGAGTCTGATTTTCTCAGATTTGGGGTTGAATGAGTGACGCCCTCTTCGTTGGTGATCTTTTAGCTTGTTGGAGTTATGGCTACTTGAGGAGGAGGGAGAGGAAAGCGTGCGATGTTGCTCCATTGTGTCTAATGTGCTTTGACTGGAGAGAGAAATTGCAGGTCTTTTGAATGTTTAGAGCCACTTGTTCATATAAGAAGGAAACTTGTGTGTTTCCTTGTATTTTTGGATGAGACTCATGTCCAACTTCTACTTCATCTTTTGTTGACATTTGGGGAGATTTAAAGATTCCTATGAATGTATATAGACTTTAGGGTACATTTTTTACCTCGAGTGTATAGGTTTATGCACCTTGTACACTTATCCAAGAAGACTTTTTATAATTTTGTTTTTGGGGATGGCCAAAAAAAAAAACCAACTGATTGTCATAACCACGTGGTTTGTGGTATTATTTCTTAAACAGGGCTCAGGTTAGTGAGATGATGGCTCAAGGATCTGATGACATCAGCAATGCTAATAGGTGGTGAAACCTCTCTAATAATGAGGGGGAAGCTCACACACAAGATCCTACCAAGTCTTCAGCAATTTCTCAGCTACAGTAGGATAGTAGGTCTGGTATGATTTATTCAGCGATTACGGAAGCAGAAATCTCTAAAGATGTTGTGTACTGCTCGCCATTGGTAATTTTGGGTCCAGGTGAAGTGGCAGCAGACAAAGAGATTTTATTGTTAGAGAATGGTACAATAGATTAGTCAGATTGGGTTACGGACAAACTGTACGGATTTAGTTCTTTTTTGGGTTTCTCCTGTGAAGGTTATGAAAATGAAGCATTCAGATTTCTATCATCCATTGAGCAAAGATGAAGGGAACAATCGTTGAAATCAGAGAAGCAAAGAAAAGGGGGAACAGCATCGAGACTGGACAGGGAACCAAAGAAACTGCAATGCTCCATAAACTATGATGTGACTAGGGAAGGGGCGAGGGCAGGCAGCAATATAAGCATGGTTAGGAGAGATCGATATCTTGCATTGTTATCCTAATAAAGTTAAAAATCTTAAGCTGGAATGTGAGGGGTATCAATAATTTGGTTAAAAGGCACTTAGTGAAATCTATGTTGGTAAACTGAAAGGTAGATTTAGCTTGTCTCCAAGAATCAAAGATGGAAACTGTCACTTTAGATGTGGTGAGAACGTTGTGAAAAAGTCGCTTTGTGGAATGACTTTATCTAGGTTCGATAGGGGCTGCTGGTGGGATTATCATCATGTGGGATAATAGAATCCTGAGGAAGAGGGATAAAGTAATTGGTGTACATTCAATTTCTGTTCTTTTTTAGGTTGTGAAGGATGAGTTTTTTTGGAGTTTTTCAAGCATTTACAGTCTTATATCAGATTCTGTTAAGAAAGATTAGTGGGAAGAACTATTGTTAGTTAAGCTCAGGTGGCAGCAACCTTGGTGTATTGGAGGTGACTTCAATGCGGTGCGATTCCCTGGGGAAAAGTCTGGCTGTTCGTGTATCACCTTAGCAATGCGTGAATTTTTTTTATTTTATAGCAGTTAATGAACTTATGGATCTATCATTGCAAGGAGCTAGGTTTTCCTTTTGTAATAATCAAAACAACCCAACCATGTCAAGGATCGATAGGTTCCTGATATCTTCAGATTGGGAGGAGCACTTTTCTTCAGTCGTGCAAAGGGTGTATCCTTGTCTAGTGTCAGACCATACACTAATTGTTTTAGATTGTGGGGGGATTCATATTGAAAAAAATCCTATACGCTTTGAAAACATATGGTTAAAGGAGGAAGGTTTTATAGATTTGGTTGATCAATGGTGAAGGACCTATGTTATGAAGGGCGTTCTAGGTTATGTTGTGTTAAAAAAGCTGAAACTGTTAAAGAATGATTTAAAGACGTGGAACTTGGAGGTGTCTGGCAGAATTGATGTTAAGAAGAGTAGTTGTTTATAGGTAAATAAGGAGTTAGACAATTCAGAAAGGGAGCGAATATTATCTGCTGAGGAAATTCTAAAACGGGAAGGGGCTAAAAGTGAGTTAGGTAGAACAATTATCATGGAGGAAATTAGCTGGAGGCAAAAGGCCAGGATGTTGTGGTTAAAGGAAGGTGATAACAACACGCAATTTTTCCAGAGAATGGCAAATACTAATCGTAGAAACAATCATATTGGGTATTTGTTAGCTACTGGAGTAGAGTTGCAAGCAGAAGAGGAGATTAGAGAAGAGGTGGAGGGTTTTTATATATCACTATATTCAGAATCGTACCAGCAAAGACCCACATTAGATGGAATGTAATTTTCACAGTTAGTTGAGATGGATAAGAAGTTGTTGGAAATTCCCTTCACAAAGGAGGAAGTGTTATCTACGTTGAAGGAGTGTAATGGAGATAAATCTCCAGGTCCCGATGGTTTCACTATGACTTTCATATCAGCTGGATGGTAGTTTTTACAAAAGGACATAATGGATTTGATGCACTATTTCTTTGAGAGTGAGTCATTCGAAAGAAGTATAAATGCTACTTTTATTGCTCTTATTCCAAAGAAGGGTGAAGTGAGAGAGTTGAAGGACTTTCGCCCTATCAGTCTTGTGCGTAGTTTGTATAAGCTTCTTGCTAAAGTGTTGGCTTCGAGACTTAAGAGGGTGATTGGCAGTGTGGTTTCGGACACTTAACATGCTTTTGTGTGGGGATGTCAAATCTTAGATGCAGTTTTAGTGGCTAATGAGGCAGTGGATTCAAGATTGAGGAGTGGTCTCCCTAGTTTATAATGTAAATTAGACATTGACAAAGCGTTTGATCATGTTAGTTGGGATTTCTTGCTATATCTACTGCAGAGGATGGGTTTTGGAAAAAAAATGGAGGAAATAGATCAAATTTTGTATTTTTTCAATTAGATTCTCAATTTTGGTGAATGGTTGTTCTTCAGATTTTTTTGGTAGTTTTGAGACAAGGGGATCCTTTATCTCCTTATTTATTTATTATTGTGATGGAAACCTTTAGCAAAATGATGAAAAGGGTCGTGGACAGAGGTATGATCGAATCTTTTTGGGTTGGGGAGAATAGGAGTTAATGATGTTTCTATTTCTCACTTGCTTTTTGCAAATGATACAATATGTTTTTATGATGCTAATGAGGAACAACTCTGTTATCTTAAGTGCATCCTTATTTGTTTTGAGGTTGTATCTGATTTGCAGGTAAATGTAGCCAAGAGTGAACTAATTCCATTTGGGAACGTGGGTAACAATGAGGCGTTAGCAGATTGTTTGGGTTTTAAGGTGGGTGCTCTTCCTTCTGTTTACTTGGGCTTGCCTCTGGGGTCTTCTTTTAAAGCTTCAGTGGTTTGGGATGGCATTATAAAAAAGGAAGAGAGAAGATTAACTTTTTGGAAGCGGCAATATCTTTCTAAAGGAGGTAGATTGACTTTGTTAAAAAGTACTTTTTCAAGCTTGCCAACTTATTTTATGTCTCTTTTCACTATTACGGCGTCAATGGCAGATAGACTGGAAAAATTACAGAGAAATTTTTTTTGGGGAGGTTTGGGCGAGAAGTTTAAGTTTCATCTTGTGACTTGAGACAAAATTTGCACTTCTGTTAAGTATGGAAGACTGGGTATTTGGGTTAATCAAGCTCTAATGGGAAAGTGGTTGTGGAGATTTTTTATGGATGATGGTTAGCTTTGGAAAATGGTTATTCAAAGGAAGTATGGGTCAAGTGTTGGACCTTTAATCCGGTCAGACATTCTTATGGGGTGAGTCTATGGAAGGGGATTAAGAATGGTTGGGATGTTTTTTATTGGCATATTAGATTTGTGATTGGGGATGGTAGCAAAGTCGAGTTGTGGCATGATTTGTGGTGCAAGGACGTTCTGCTATCAGTAGCCTTTCCAAGCTTATATGCTGTTGTGAGTGACAATAAAGTTTTTGTGGCAGATTATCTGAAAATTTCAGGTGGGGTGGTAGCTTGGGAATCCCTTTTTATAAGGGAAATTCAAGATTGGGAATTAGAGGAGATAGTTGATTTTTTTGACTCTCTGTATAGGTTTCAGGTTTCCAGTGGGGGGTAGATGTTATGATTTAGGGGGGCTAATAAGGAGAGGTTTTATGTTTGATCTTTTTATGCTCTCCTTCACAATGGTTTTAAGAGTTCATTCCCGTGGCGGGTAATTTGGAAATCAAGTGCTCCAGCTAAAGTGGGTTTCTTTGTATGGACATCAACTCTAGACACTATTCTCACAATTGATAATCTGGAAAAGGGGGGGGGGGGGGGGGGGGGGGGGGGGGAGAGGTAAAATGCTTCCTAACTGGTGTTGCATGTGTTAGAAAGCGGAGGAAACTGTAGATCATTTGTTTATTTATTGTGATGTGGTTTGGCAAATTTAGAGCATATTGTTTTCAATTTTTGGTATTTCTTGGGTAATGCCGGCATCAGTTGTTTCCTTGTATGAATCTTAGCCTCGAGGTTGCAGAGATTGTCTAAGGAAGGTGTCTGGAACTTAGCCCCTTTGTGTGTGATGTGGTGCATTGGGAAGGAGCGTAATCGAAGAACTTTTAAGGAAGTTATTCTATTAATTCATAGGCTTAAGGCTCTTTTATTGCATACTTCTTTGTTTTTTCTGGAAATTTTAGTGAGTCTTCCTTAGCTTTGATAGATTTTATAGGTGACCTTAATGTTAGGGGTCAGTTTTGGGAGGGTTTTTTTGTATACATCTTGTGTACTTTGATGACCTTCTTTCTTTGGGTTGAATAAAACTTACCTATTTTTTAAAAAAAAAAACTAAGTAGTTTGCATTTTTCTTCCCATTCATACCCTCCCCGACTTATTTCTTGCTCTGGGCGTAGTATACCACTTAAATAGATAATTATTGACATGCTTGTTGTGTTTGTACAGTTAAATGATGAATCAAACTTATGCCATGCTTTGTGATTTTCCACGGAGCATTGAATTGATAGTCCAATCAGTTTATTCAGTTGTATGGAGCATTATCCTCCACCTGTTTTATCATTATAATCTCACTAAACTCTCTAGGTGTTTTCTTACCTACTTCCTCTTATTGATTACTTATACAAAGAAGTGTGGATTCATTGATCTCTCTCTCTCTCTCTCTCTCTCTCATGTCAATATGAAAGTTTGAACACCAGATGTCTATTTGAAGCAAATGTTAGAAGAACCGAAACAGAATTCTAACTATTATAACTTTCCTTTTCAGTAGTCTTTGCTTTGGCACAGATAGTAAATGGAAGGCTAATCTTCGAGGAAGTTACAATGACTAGTATAGGACGACTAAATGAAGGTTCTTCCTGAACTTATAGCTATTTTGTTTTCCTTGTGCAAACCAGTTTCAAAGTGAGATAGCTAGCTACTGTTGGTAGTAGAAATGGCTCCTATAAATGTCTGTCTACAAAATAACAGTTCAGCATCAAATATTGTAGTCCCTTTTCCCGGATGTTGAGTTTGTTACTTTTCCATATCATGCTACATATAACAAGCAGGAATGGCACCTTCTGTTTCGACTAGTTTTTTCGTCACTTTCAAATGATTTTGTCCCTGTCTTTTGCCCTTCTTGAGACGATCTTGCCTGTCATTTTGCGAATTTTCATTGCTTTGCTGGCCCACTTAATGTGCACAGTGTAATTCTAATGTTGCCCCTGCTTTATTTTTGTTATTCCATTGCTGCGTTGGCATCTTCTTGTTGTATTCACCCATCCCATCTCACCTAACACAGCCTGCTGAGATAGAGTTAGAAATCATAGATATATCTATATCTATATATATATATATATGTATGTTTGTGCTATTCGAGGACAACTTCAACAAGTTTTATATTTGTGAAATGTCTGATATAACCCTCATTTCCTTTTGTTCCTTATGCCATGTGGGGTTAATACCTAAAATTTACGAAGGAAAGTTACACCAACCACCTGTTGCTTACAGTGGCTGCTAGGAGCCTAGGACAGCTTCACCAACTTTTCTCAATTAAATGTCTAGTATAACCCTTCTTTTGCTTTGTTCTCTTATGCCATTTAAGGGTAATAACGAAAATTTTGTTCAAAAAAATTACATTAACTGAGGAATTGCTGGTTTTGTTCAAAATAGATTAATACATTTTGCTTGGGGTGCGTGTGTGGTTCACATTCATCCATGCTGCTTTTTTTTTATCTGCCGTGTAAGGAGTGTGAAGAGAAAAGGCCTGATTTTCTTACCTGCTACCACACTTCCACTTCCCCATGTGTACCATTATATCTTTGGGAATATTGCTTTCCCAGTGTCACGATTCCACGTCGGATAGGAGAAAAGAGGTCTTGAGCCATATAAGGATAGACAGCACCACCTAACAGCTTAAACTTTTTGGTTGGATGGCAAGCGCCCGGCCTGTGACACGAGCCTATAGTCATTTCTTCCTCTTCGTTACTCTCTTCCCCTTGCCTGCCTCTCATCTCAAATTTTTTCTTTCCTGGTTCTCTTGGTTTAGGAATTTCTCTTTGGTTTTCACTTTTTTTTTTTTGCTTCCATGTTCTTTGAGTATGAACGATTCTCACTAATTTTTGTTGTTCTCCTCACAGGTCTTGGCATGAACAAAGGCAGAAAGAAGATGGAAATCAAAGGACCGAAAGCAAGTAAGTTGGTTTGGCTTTGTTTTTTGTTTTTTTCTCTCTTTCTCTCTTGGTTATCACTCTTCTCTCTTAATCTTTGTTCGATTATGAGGCCCAGAGAAACGGAGGTTACAAATGATCTTCACTATTTTTTTTTTTTTTATTGCAAAGGCCATGAAAGGTGGTGTAGATCAACGGCGGAGATTAGAAGAACCGATAGCAAGTAAGCTGTGTTGGCTTTATTTATTTTTACTGAGAATGTTTTGAGTTTATGGTGTTTTAGATTTGAGATCGATTTGGTAAATCCTGATTGCTTGTCCATGAGTCAATTTGTTTTAGATTTGTTGAACCTTGTTATTTTATTCTTGCTGGTAATTTTTTCATTGTGTGAATGTGGAATCAATTTCCTTATTTACTTATGTTAAAGAATAAAAGAATATGTGGGTGCAATAAGTATCATGCGTGCTTGTTGTTTGGTGAAATGCCTCAATGGGTTTTGAAATATAGTGATATTTCAAAATCTTCACCTTCAAAGTATTCACTTTCCAGGGAATGCCATTTGTTCTTCTTTACACATCCTCCAATTGATTGTGTTTCACATTCCTTTTATCGAGTTAATAGTGTTCTCATTACATTGTATTTGTTTATTTTTAGGAATAATGGATGAGAGTGCAAAGTGAAACAATAGCAAGTCTGCACAAAACCTGTCTGATATAAGCCACTAAGACCCACATGAAAAATCATCTTGATGATATCAAGTAGTGCAGGGGTTCTTGGAATATTAGCGTAATGATCATTTCAAGTTCAATTTCTTTTTCTTTCTCCAGTTCATTTTCCTGATTTTTGTGTTGTTAAGAGGCTTGTAATGCTTGTTTCATTTGAATATCAGTTCTTTTCCAAGAATAATTTCCCTGAATTGGTGGTGTTTGAATTGTTAGTTATATTCTAGATCACTTACTCATATTGATTCTAAGTAGTTAGTTTTAAGTATATTTGATTCTTCATTTTGGGTTTTGGCTGGAACTGTGATATGCTTTGAAATTTTGTAGTCCTTGAGTTGTTCCATCACTTGGGTTGCCCCCGTTTTTTGTCTAGTTTTTCTTCGTGTGTGCATAATATGAAAATTATACTATGTTTGTTACTCAGATTCAAAGAAGTAAATGAAAAGGAATAGAAAAAAGTAGGGAAAAAGAAAACAAAAAGAGAGAAGAAAAAATGTGCTGGCTGTTTGTATTTTTTTAGCTTTTGCTCTTGTCACTCTGGTGCACAGTTAAAGATGCCATTTAATAGTTGCTTGGCGAATATCTCCCATTCAATTGAGATAAACCATTTTTATATTGTCAGGTTTTTCTATCGATTTATATGCACTCTTAACACTAAAAAAGCTGGAGAAATTGAGAAAAGAATGACAAGAGAGATGAAATTGGTTTGGTTTTGTTGAAATATTGCTTTGTCAAATACAATTTAGAGCTGTTTTGGTTTAATTTCTCTTTCATATAGATGTTTCATCTCTATTGTTTTTTGTCTATAATCGAGACTGATAGAATTAAGTCCAATTTTCTCTATAAATAGTAGTTTACATATATGCAAGGATTTCTTCTAAGAAATTGATTTCATGATTTTATAAAACTTTGTAAATATGACTCTAAAGTGACAAGTAAATCAAAGTGGAAATAAAAGGAAAAAAAATTTGCATAAAAAAACAAATAAATATAGTCTAAATTGAAAATAAGTGAACCAGAAGATTTGGTGATGTTTCATCATGATGCCTATTCATAAACTTATATTTGCAGATATGAAGAGGAAAGAGTTAGAAGAAAAAAAGGCTTTGAAGAAGGGATATGCTAAGAAATCGCAATTGAGAAAAGAGAAGATGCCAATTAAAATGTGCAAAGAAGGTTAGGTAAACCACTAGGGATATTCTTTCACAATAATCATATTGAGTCTCCTATAGATTTTCTGATCTTTAGAGGCAAATATACATTATATTTAAATTTTTTGAATATGAACGAAGTAAAGAGGTATTCTTGAAATGAGACAATAAAAAGAAAAGACAGTGTAGCATGGTTCAATTATATTTTTTAGTATTTTTGTTTGGATCTTGCATTTTGCAATAAGGGACTCAAGAAACATGAATCTTGCATATCAATATACACATACTGGATGGAAGAGCCTCAACTACATTAACACTGCATAAGTTAATCCTAACTATTAACTAACATAGCTGCTTTATGGCTTTTAACATTATAGTCTTTGTAACAATGTTGGGTCATCAAGTATGTTAATTATGTTCTCCCTCTATCACATTGAATTCATAGCTCACCACTCAACATTAATTCTCTTGTTTGGCATAGGAGCCTTAGCAAATGATCAAACTAAGCTCAATTACCAATTGCTCAGCCTGATTTTATAAATTTCTATGGTTTTTAATGCATTTTTTTGTATTATATTTGGATCTTGGTTGGTAGAGATGAAGGTACACTAGCTCGCATATGCTTAAAGTCTTGTTTTGGTTTTTCTCTGTTTATGTGGAATATGAAAATTATACTATGTTGGTTTACAGATTCAAAGAAGAGAATGAAAAGGAATAGAAAACATAAAAGACAAGAAAACAATAGGAAAAAAAAACCCAAAAGGGCTTACCATGGATGACAAAGGAAACATTTATATTGCTGATACCATGAATATCGCAATCCAGAAAATAGGTGATGCCAGTAAAACATAAATACAGCTTGTTTTTTGTTTGGTCATTCACGCAGCTAGGATAAAAAAATTTCTCCCCATGGTCTGATAACGTTATATGGATATAATCCTGGTCTTTCATTACACTTCTTCATTCCTTCATGGCCTTGATACTATCTTGGCTGTTATTGTCTTTATTTCTTGTGAAAGTTAAAGAATTTTGTCAACACCTTACCTTCTGTTGTGTCTGAAACATGATAGACCTTACAAGTGTTTTAGGATAAGTATTTGGATATATCATCTGAAACATCACTAGAGTAAACTTCAAATGCCAAAGTGGTTCATTTTCTCTTGTGCAAGGGTTACAACAATAGCAAGAGGCAAATGGGGCCGTGGATGTGGTTTAGATCAGAAGCAGTTGATCCCTCCTTGTCGTAGACAGAGGAAACCAGGCAATCCGGGAGATTCAACTGCATTTTGCATTTGAATCCAGGAGATTCAAATGTGAGTTATAAGTCCGGTCTCATATGCAATTCCATGAACACTCTGCAATTGCTCTGTTAGTTCTACAACTTTCTTGCTCGTAATTCACACTGAAATTGAGCATTCCTCCAAGTCCTTGTCATAAGTGTTTACACAATTTACATTTCTTAGTTCTTTTTTTCCCTGCATATAGGAAGCTCTATTTGCTGGCCCTGCCCATGCCATATAGCTACAACTTCAATATTGGAGATTGAATTGTACTCTCCAACTCACCAAATAGACAATGAAAGTAGCCTTCCAGGAGCCCTCACTTCAAATTTTTTTTGACAAAGCACTTCAATTATGATTTTACAAGGAGGAATTGTTTATTTGAATATTGATGATAACTCTCTTGAATCGTTACCAGTACTTGTATTTCTTGTTGTGTCAACTTGATCACTAATTATTATTTTTTGATTTCCAATATTTGAACCCAAGCATCTATAGACTGCCAAAGATTGTACTGCAAGTTCTGATACCATTTTAAGTGTCTGTCAGTTGATATAGCAATATCAATGAATATGTGTTCATTCTGTTGAAAAGACAGTTTCCATCCAACATTTTAAAAAATAAATATTTTCAAAACTGCAGGGGAGATAATGAACATAACAACTCAATCTGGATCAGTCATTTTCATTTCCTGCAATTAATTTGGTGATCTCCTTCAACTCCATTACACCACTGCTGACAAAAAATCACAGATAACCAAGCATCCACTCCCATAAGTTAGAATAAATGTCTTTAACATGCAAATTGGTTTGGCAGCATATACCATACAAAAATGTCTATATGTATATATATATATATATAGGCGTCAGCCAAAAGCATCAATACCTCTCTCATTTTGCATAAAACCACCCAAGTTAAAATTTTAGTAGTGTATCAGAGAGGAAGAAGTATCATAGAAACAAGCCATACCCCTATATCAGATGTGAAAGGGCTACCAGGTTTGCGTTGCCAAAGCCCAATCTCGTCGAGCCCATGCAAGCCCAAAACGACGACCTCACATAAATGGGCTTTGTGGTGGCCATGGAAATAATCCCCCTCTATTTCCAAATCCAATCAATAACTGTTTTGTGCATTAAAAAAAAAAAGAAATGAAAGAAAAAGATCCAATAAAGAAGAAGAGTGTACTCTGCACCGCAGTCTGTAAAAAGGTTTGACCTATCCAACTTTCAAGTATACTTGTTTATAGCTCCACAGTCTGTAAAAGGAAACCGTAGGGAATGATAAGAAAAGAGTAAGGCATCTCTAACCCACCTTTAAATCTTTAAATTTAAAGGTGGGTTACAAATTTTATCATTTAATTTATTTTTATTTTTTTAAAATTTTAAAAAAATAAAGGTGATTTTTATATAGGGCCTTCAAATTTGAAGGTTCTTCAAAATATTTAAAGGCTTCTTCATTTTACCTGTCATGTGAGCCCAAAGCAATAATTATATGGAATTCTTGTACTAATTATTATTTTAAGTCTAAATAATGCATTATTAGTGCATTATTTATTATTTAAATAATATTTTAATAAATATTTAATTTAAACTTTCAATTAATTCATTAATTTTTTAATTTGTTAAATATTTATTTAATTTAAGATTTTTAATATGTGGAACAAATAAATTATTTATATTTTTACTTGCTTTTATTTATTTTGAAATTATTATTTATATATAAAATTAAAAAAATTCTTTTTATTTTACTAGTTATTTATTTATACTAAAATTATTTTAATCCATGGAATCAATGAATTATTTTTTTTATCTTACTACTCCACCTTTTCACTTTGTTAGTTTTTGTTTTTTTTTTTTTGCAAATTTAAGAATTAATCAATCTATTTCTACCACCTTCCAATAACATTTAAAATTTCAACATCTATTTAAAACAGAAAATAATTTTGACTACAATAATAGCAAAAAGATTACATAAAAATGACATTTCTCGATCATTCACTAATACTTGAAGAATCGTCATATAAAACAAGCATATATCTTTCCCACAAATGCTCATTTTATGTGTTTTAATTAGTTCCTTATTGTGTTTTAATTTTTGTTAAATGTATTTCATTAGTTTGCAATCAAGGGTTTTTGCTTTTTAAAATTTTTTAATGTAATTTAATTTGTAATTTCATAGGTAGATCATTTAGTTTAAAAAATATTAAATAATTTAATTTTAGTTATATATTTGGTAAATAATTACAATTTAAATTAAAATATGATAATAAATAATTACATTTTGAATAAAATAGGAGCATAATATGTAATTTTTGACCTTTTTATATAAAATAATAGTGATTTGAAGAATGAATAGTGAAATGAAGGTTGGGTGGGTTGAAATAACAATGTGAAAAAGTAAGACCCATGAATTTTAAATTTGAAGAAGATGCCAAAATAAAAATGGATTTGAAGCCTTTGGGTTAGAAATGCTCTAAGAAAAAAGAAGGCGGCAAAGAGATATGAAATAAAAGAGAAAGAGAGGGGGTATGAGAAAAATATAGGAAAAATGGGTTCTTTCCGATGTTTGGTTTCGCAAAGAAAGAGAAAGCGAAAGAGAGGGAAATTTAATTTTTTATTTAAAATTTAAAGAAAAAAGGAAAAAATAATAGAATACATATTGAAATGGAAAATGGGAAGAAACAAAGTTTTCTTATTTTTCTTCTCCATTTTTTTTTTCCTCCTAAATTAGAAACCAAACAAAGAAATGAAGAAAAATTATTTGTTTTTCCCTTCCTTTTTCTTTCTCTCCTCAAGTTCTAAATAGGCTGTTAGCTTCCCATATTCAATGATTTAGCTATTGCACAAAAGCTAATTAATCAGCAGGCACTCAAATCATCGTTCAAACGAGATGAAATTGAAAATGATGTAAAATAGGGCTATGGTCAGCAATAACAACAACCACATCATCGACCTAGCTAGCGTTTTAAAAAAAAATTCAATGATTAAGTAAATACTGAATACTCGATACTCATTCTTATTAAATTATTTAATACGTGGTGTGTAAATACACCATTCACCTAAATTTTTTGTGTAGTAAAAAAACTTTTAAAGCATACTTCTGAATTTTCTGTATAGTAGAAAAACTTTTAAAGCATACTTCCAAATTTTGTCACGACATCAAAAATTTACATTAATTATATATTCACACGACATATGACATTATTTAATAAAAATGAGTACTAAATTTGTTATTATTTAATAGAAATGAATACCAAATTTTTTGTACTATATCACCACTTGACTAATTTCCCATCTAGAAGACAATTGGATGCATCTACTTTCCATTGATTACTAGAATAAACTGCCCACTGAGCCCTATACATCAGTCTCCTGCCATTCAGTTGCATCTCCCAACATATTTGCTTATAAAAGAATCCCCAATCACACACACACACACGGAGTTTTATTCATATCGCACATCAAATGATCAGAAAGGTTGAAGGAATAAAAGAATCAACATTTTCAATTTGTTTCTTCAAGCAGGTGAAAGAGGGATGCTTCAGACCAAAAGCAGAAGTTCCTTCAGTGTGCAATATCAATCTCCAAACAAAGCAGTGAAACAGCCAAAAGCTGCACATAATTTCCCCATCAAAAAAGCATCCAACAAAGCAAACACCATTACAAATCCAAGAGAGACAGAGAGTTTTGTTCAAATCGCACATCAAAAAGGTAGCAGGAATAAAAGAATCAACTTTTTCAATTTGTTTCTTCAAGCATGTGAAAGAGGGATGCTTCAGAGCAAAAGCAAAAGTTCCTTCAGTGTGCATGTCAATCTCCAAACAAGGCAGTGAAACAGCCAAAAGCTGCACACAATTTCCCCGTTAACAAAGCATCCAACCAAGCGAACACCATTATAAATCCAACCCTCACCGCTCAAAACCTACCCCAACAACATCAAATAAGCAAAATGACAATCCCAAACAAAAACCATATGATGATGACCCATCAGGCCATGAAAAAAGCCCAACATTGAGAAGGAAAATTGAACTGCGATTAATGGAATGCCAAATAACAATAAAAACGAGTGGTTTCATCAACTGATCCAATAGAAAATCCTAACATAAAAAAGAGTAAAAGGGTTACAATGTTTTTTCACCAATTTCCCTACGCAGCAACAAAACAAGTTCGAAGCCCAAAACTACATACAAAGGGAAAGGAGGCAACAACTGTAGTTAGGTGGCGAGGAGAAGAAGTCTAAGCAGCCTTCTTGGGGGACTTGGTGGCCTTGGAGGGAGATTTCGGTTCCTTGGTGGCCTTTTCAGTCTTCTTTGGCAAGAGAACGGGGTTGATGTTTGGGAGGACACCACCATGTGCAATGGTCACGCCAGCAAGCAATTTTCCAAGCTCTTCGTCGTTCCTCACTGCCAGGAGAACATGCCTTGGGATGATTCTGTTCTTCTTGTTATCACGGGCTGCATTTCCTGCCAACTCCAGTACCTGTAAACAAACAACACATCTGAGAGAGAGAGAGAGAGTCCAAATTCCCATTTTGAATCTAATAACCTGCTTATCTGGTTTCCAGAAAATTGAATTAGGAACCTCATCTAACCAAGAAATTCAAAAACTGTAGAAATTACACTCTCAACCGACCGAGAAATTTTGAATGGGAGAATGCAAAACAATTCCTTCACTATTCTTAGATTTTCTCAAACAAAAAGACAAACAGATGCAAGGCAAAAATGCAGAAGCACCAACTAATAAGGTAAATCCCCTCTCAAAAATGGTTGACAACCTAACTAAATTATTCGTTTTACTTCATTTTCTTAGCAACGAAACGGAACCTGAAGCAAAAATATTCAAAGAGTAAACCCATCGAGAGACAGTGAAAACCCCCAAATTCTACACAAGCCACCAAGAAAAACAAAGGTCTCTGACCAAACCCTAACCAAAAACGAAAGACGCAAAACGTAACCATGTCTATTCACAGATCCAAACTAGATGGTTACATATGATGTACATTTATGATATATGTGTATTTATATGCATAGGGAGAGAGAGGGAGAGAGTGGGTTACTTCAGCAGCTAGATATTCGAGCACGGCGGCCAAGTAGACCGGAGCACCGGTTCCAACGCGCTGAGAGTATCGTCCCTTCTTCAAGTACCGGCCGATCCTGCCGACGGGGAACTGCAGACCGGCCTTGACGGACCGGGACACCGGCTTCTTCTTCGGACCGCCTCCCCTCCTACCTCCGGCACCCTTCTTCATTTTTCCGCCGGCCTCCATCTATCACTTCTCTGTCGCCGGATAAAACAAATTTCTGACACGAAATGACAATTCTAACCCCGAAAGAATATAACAGAAAGAAAGAAACGATCTAATCAGATTGTCTGAAAGAGCGTTTCAGATGGGTCGGATGCTGTGTTGACGCGGTTTTATATATAGTCGTCTTAGACACAATGCTTTATGTGTCTATTGATTTCAACCGTCGATCTCTTCTTTGATCGACGGTGGTAGGCGATTTATTGTTGATCCGTGTGATTCTAAATGAACCAATGGAGAGCGAGTGTTAATTTTGAAATTTTCCACGTCATGTTAAGCAATTTTTTCCGCCGATAATTTCACTTTATCCTTTCTCTCTCCGTAATGGCTGTTTATAGGAAGCAAAAGCGGGAAAAATTATGGGAACGGGAAAACGCAACAAAAAAATTATATAAAATAAAAAAAAGGGAAGTCAAAAAAGATTGAAAAAATTAATATGAATTTTATTAAAAAAAACTTAAAATTAGACTTTTAGGAAATTTAGAGCTCGTTTGGTATATTTTTTTTCAAACTTTTTTCGGCCTAGTTTTAGGCTTATAAGTAAAAAAAACTTGAATTTTTCAGCTTCTTTTGCTTCTTTTGTTTTTTTTTTTTTTGCTTTTTTCTTATTTTAGCTTATAAAAATAAAAAAATTAGAAAAGTTTAACTTTTTTGTTTATAAGCAAAATAAAAAAAATTATATTTAAGTTATACCAAACGAACTCTTAGTAAAAATCTATGTGAATAAATCCACAAATACTTACATTTTGTTTGGTTCAAGGATTTGTTAATTAAAAAAAAAAGATGAAGAAAAATATAACAAAAGTAAAGAAGATTTTTGTTCTCTTTTTCATTACCTTTTTCTTTTCCTTTTCCTTTTCCTTTGTTTTTTCCTTAATAAATTCAGGTTTCAAATACAACATTAGTTGAAACGTAAAAAAAAAAATGTATAAAAATTAATATTTTAAACTTTCACACTGTTTCCCTTTAGTTTCTTAAAACTTTCCGTAAAATATTATGAACATATCCTAATCATTTTTCTGCGTGTTTAGAATATTTTTCAAAATTTTCAAACAAATTTCGTACAGTGAGAAAACACACTTCCCCTTCCAGAGGAATACTCGTCATGCTATTGTTCAGCACCACATTTACCAAGCCATTCAGTTGTTTGAATTTGGCTTATAAAGCAATTTACGAAGTAAATTTTTTTCCTTTTAGTATTTTCTTTAAACTATTAGCCTTAGGTTTATTTAAATGAAATTTTATATATAATTTTAATGATAATTTACTCTAATTTATAAATAATTTTTTAATTAAATATATTCAATACTTTTAATCCTTGGTCTAGTTGGTGTAATTAAACTTTGTAAGATTATGAAACACTTGAAAGAGAAATCAAGAGTTGAAAAGTAATATCTAAACCCTTGAGAATCGTATTTTAAGTAAACTTGATTCAAGGAATAAAATGAGAAGACATAATTTTCTTTTAAAGTTGAAAATTCGATAAAACTATATCCTATAATACAACCATAGTAGTTTGCTCATATATTTTGATCTAACAGTTGGATTGATCTGATTCATATGGATCTTAAAAAAAGACTCAAATGCCTAATTATAGTGTTTTATGAAGTTTCCATACAAATAATGTTTTGTAGGATGAAAATGAGCTGGAAGGTGACTTATTGGATTTGAAATTCAAAATATGGACGCTTGTAGACAGTCATGATTATTTGACCATATATTTTGATCCAGAAGTTCAAATGATCTGATTCTTCAAGTTATGAAAAAGCTAATATATATATATATATATATGTTATGTAATATGAATTTTTAAATTCAAATGTTATTTGGGTGAAACACAAGGTGAAAGAATACTTAGTGCAATAGAAATTCAAAGATGATAGCTAAATAGATAGTCTGAGTATTTCACTCATATCTTTTGACTCTGATCTTCAAATGATTTGATTCTTAATGATTTGGAAAGCTAACATCTATATCTATATTTCATATCCTATAGAGATTTTCAAACTCAAACGTTTACCATATAAAAAAGTTGATGCAAGTTAACATAGTTGTGCAAAAATTTAAATATGCTTGCTTGGAGACAGCTCGAGTAATTTGATCATAACTGTTGATCTGACCATTGGATCAACCTAATTCTTGAGGTTCTAAAAAGATAACTTCCATGTCTACAACTTTCATGTTATAGATATTAGAGACTGCTAAAATTTTCAGGACCTGACTATAGTGTATACGCATAATACTAACAAATTTTGATCTGATTAGCATAGTCTAATCTATGTGATTAGAATCATACCTTCGAGATCTCTTTGGTTCGATCCCGAATAACAAGTAACAGCAACAAGCATGAATCAACTGCTCAAACTCAATCTTCAAACTTTTGTTATATCCCTCATACACACCTTACTTCAGAGAAAGTGAACTCACAACTGTTATGGTTTATTTTTCTCACAAAAATATGTATCTCTCAATTATGAGCCAGCGTAACCCTAGATGCTTTTATAGTGCGTATATATAGAGGTTACAATAAGGATCATAGGATTAGTATAACTAAGGCTTCCTACGCAAATAAGGATTTCTAATCCAATCAGGATTAATCCTTATTTACGTAAATTATAATTTATACCACCAATAAATTATAATTGCACTCCCTGTCATACTAGGAATTATATTTCGAACTCCATATTATTAAATACTTATTTATCTCCTCACATAAAGATTATAGATACCCGTCTATTAAATTAAATTACTGACAATTAAATCTAATAGACTTATTTAATTTTTTGAGACCTTCTACTTAATTTATTTAATATGTCAGATTTATAATCTACTTGTCGAGTTTTACATAATCAAAAGTTATAAGCTTACTCAAGAGGATATCATCAATTTGTATACCGGGATGTGGATTCTATTAATAATTAATATTCACCATACACGTAATGTTATTATCCAACTCACTGAGTTTATTGACCCACAAAGAATCTCACTCTTCTGTGAATCAAAATAATAAACACTATATGCACGTGTTTATGTATTATATTAGGATTAAGAGCATAAGCACTTATAATAATCATGAGGTATTAATTATTGTATATAATAAGTATAAAAACAATTGTCTCAATACGGTCTTATTCAATGCACACCGAGTGTACTAATGCAAGCAGTTGGAACTATACTTTTCCCCATAGTCAAGACAGACCTATTAACATCTTGTGCTACAGTCCTACTGATGGTGTGTCCAGTTCCATCTAAGATTGTGAACGATAAACTTATATTTCACAAGAACCGATGATCTGATCTTTCGTGTGTAAACCATACTCTATACACCAAATCATCTATTATATAGAATAAGAGACACACATGCATAATCATTAAATAAATAACTTGACTCGCTCCGAAAACTACAAAATGGAGTTAGTACCCCGCAAGAGTACGGGGGTTGCAATGAAGTATAAACCGGTAATCTGGTATCGTTCTCTCCCAAGGGACTTAGCCAAATATAGGCTCTAACACTCAACTCACACTAATCTAGCCTAGGATCGAATTGCAATTATGTGGGAAATTGGATCTAAAATAAAAGGAAAAAGAAAAGGACTGAAAATCTTTAGGTTTTTCATGGTGTTTTGATTTACTAAACTAGTGCAATGAAAATTAAAGCAATTAACTAGGCTATTGATTTAAATGTGAAGCAATTAAAATAGAAAGCTTGGATGTGATTGATTCAATCCACCAATTCACAACAAGAATTTCAATAGAGAATTTTTATAACTTAAATCAAGAATCACACCGTGGATTCTTGATTCGGAATATTTTGACCATAAAACCTTGAGTTCGTATTTAGTTGAGTGTAGGGATTAAACCAATTAATAGAACCTTAGAAGCAAACCTTATAAATGTGCAATATTTATACCAATTGTTGAATTGTGCATAAATATTACCAAATGAGTTATGAATTTAAGTTTTCGAACAAATCCAACACCCAACCAAATAGAACTATACAAATCTATGAATAAAACTTTTAAGTTCATGAATCCCCATTGAAATACTTGAAAATCCTTGGTGGATCTTTACAATCACACCCAAAAGATGTTTAGCTACTAGAATTCATAATAAAGAGCATAAATGAAGGTAAAACTAACATTAAACTAAGTAAAACTAGTGTTTGATTGTTAAGAAAGTGAAAGAAAATGGCAAGAAAGTGAAGGAAAATACATTACAATGTAAGAAAGTTACAATTTCTACTCCTATATTAACATTACAAACATAAATCTAAGCTAAAATACACAAAAACATAAAAACTAACCTTGGAGGAGCTTTTCACGCCACCCCCTTGGCTACTACAAACCAAAAAAATTTTCCTCCCCTTCATTTTTTCGAACAACAAAGCTTTTAAGCTCCAGATCTGTATTGACCGATCGATCAGCACTGTTCACCAATCGATCGGCCGATTGAACGGTGATTGTAGTGTTCGATCGGTCAATTTCACTGTTTTTACTGTTCACGAGTACTGTTTACCGATCGATTGGTCACTGTTCATGATCAATTGAGGCACTGTTCACCAATCGATCTGTCACTGTTCACCGATCAATCGGCCGATCGGTAAATCACCCTCTTTGAAGTTTGCCAAACCAATCGATCGGGGACTATTCATCCTTCCATTTTGAAACTTGATTTTGACCACCTTAGAGACCAATTCAGCCGATGCACATTAAAGGACAAATTGTAGCTCTTGAAGTCTTCTTTCCAATGGCACAAAAATCAGCTCAATTGGACATTGGAGTAAAAAGATATGACCCAAATACCGAGACATGTCTGAATTTTCATGAACAAATTATTCACCTTAAACCCGCTTTGATTATTCTTGCTTTCTTTTTGCCTTTATTAGCTTATATAACCCACAAAACACATACAAACATACTTAAAAAAATATCTAACTAAAATAAGACAATTAATTACAATATAAGTCTAACAAAGTATAAATTAAGGGTTTATGATTACACTTTTCGGGTGTAATCATAACGCAATGCAAAATATTGCTCACACAGATTCTCATCAAAATGGAACAATTAATTTAATAATAAATACTAAAGCCATTACACAAAGCATGTTTTTTAGAATAAATTCCTAATAATAGTTATGTTCAAATTCGAACATTATCAAGGCAATAATCGAGGTGGACGTGAAGACATCAAATCTGAAATTCAAAAACCTATATAGCAGCAATTAGCTCAATGGAAAGAAATGTCTTCAATACTCTCTAACGACTATAGACTCATTTGAAGCTACAAATCATCCTCCTATCTTCATCTATAAATAAAGATAACAAAATAGAACATCAAGAGTCATAAGAGATTGTGCATCAAAATGATATTCATTCTACAATGTTTTTGAGAGTTTAATTGTCTTTTATCTTGTAATATTTTGAGAGTTTCATTGGCTTATCTATTATTTGATAGAATTTATTGGTAAGCAAGATTGGTTGTAATGTTATTCTTTCTTTTTGTAAGGGAGCGACTAGGTACGACAAATAGTTAGGGATTTAGTGTGACTAGTATCTATATGAAAACTAGTTGGAGTGAGGGATCACTTGGTTGTCTGTGACTAATACCTGTGTAAAACTAGTTGGAGAGGTGTGACTAGTATTTGTGGAAAAAATTTGTTGTAAAGGAGGACTAGCACTTAGCTTAAAAGGCTAGTGACTATATCTACGGTTTGTATATAGTGGAGAAAAATATCAAAGAATGAGCCTTGGCGAATGGATGTAAACTTTGGAGTTAAAGTCAAACCACGATAAATTTTGATGTCGTATTCTCTTCTCTCTATCTTTTTTACTTTATAGTTTGAATTGCTTGCATTTATTTACAACATATTATTAGTTGATTAATATTTACTTGAATATTTAGTTAGAATTTTTAAATTTGTTAAATTATTTTTTAAACTTAATTTACCCCCCTCTTAAGTTGCCACCTGGACTAACAATTGGTATCAGAGTCTGAGCTCTTATAGTGAACTTAGCTATCTTAGAATAAATTATGACAACTATTTTTAGTACTTTCCTTGCTAAAGGTCAATCGACCAATAGACCATCATTGTTTAGTAGTACAAATTATAACTATTAAAAAACTAGAATGAAAATATATGTTCAAGCGACTGACTATGAGTTGTGGAAAACTATTGTTAGTGGCCTTAGTATACCAACTAAAATTGTACAAGGAAAAAATGTACTTAAGAAAGAAAGTAAATGGAATGTTAGTGATATGAAAAATGTTCAATTAAATGCTTGAGGTATGAATGTTTTTTACTGTGATCTTGATGCAAATGAATTTAATTGTATATCTACTTGTGAATCGGCTAAAAATATTTGGGATAATTGAAAATCACACATGAGGAGATCAACTAAGTCAAAAAATATAAGATTAATATACTTATTCATAAATATGAATTATTTAAAATGGATAATGATGAGTTAATTTTTGACATGTTTACTAGATTCACTAATATTATAAATGTTTTAAAATCTCTTGAAAAATCTTATACTAATGTTAAATTGGTGAGAAAGATTTTTAGGTGTCTACCAAAGAATTAAGAGTCGAAATTTACCGTCATATAAGAAGCCAAAGACCTTACAAAGTTTACCATGGATGAGGTATTGGGTTCACTCGTGACTCATGAACTTACCATGAATGGTGATGAAGATGAATAAAAAAGAAAGAAATATCTTGCTTTGAAATCATCTATTAAAAATGATAATATTTATGATGATGGAAAAAGTAGCAATGAAGAGGAGAAACTTGCTATGGTCACAAGAAAATTTAAAAGATTTATAAGAAAGAAAAAACAAAGTGAAAAAATGCTCTTAAAGAAAGACTTCATTGTATGCTATGAATGCAAAAAAAATTGGTCACATGAACTCCAAATGTCAATGCTCAAGAAGATAAAATAAAAATGCCAAAAAGAAAAATATGGCCCCCTCTCGGGTTGTCACTTGGACTAACATAATCATCATTCAATTTCTTTTTTATTATTATGTTCTTTCAGGTCATGCATATTCGTCATTAAAAAAATATTTAATTTTTTTTAAAATAATAACTGAAAACAAAAAAATCATTTTAGGCGAAAATGACTTTCAAGTATCAAGTACAATACATTTTAAAAACTTTTAGGAAAGGTCTAGGTTCTGTTGATACTTTTTGAAACTTAACTAAAGGAAAATTAGTAAGAAACATTGCAAAAAATTTTTGAAAATTTTATAATATTTATTTTTATTTATAATAGTATCTGTTGAATTATTCATATAAATTTTTATTAAATATTCTAAAAAATTCCTATAAGTTTTGTAAATATTAATTATTTTGATTTTTAGTTCCATTCATTTTTTAATTGTTTCCCTCAATTATATTTTTTTGGCCACTTTTTTCTCTTATGTTTCCCCCCTCTTTTGTTAACTATGTTCTAAAGTCATTGGTAATCTCCAAAACAAAGTATTTACATATAACCGCGCCCAACATAACAAAAAACTATAAAATGGCCCTTAAGACACATGACTCATTTAATTTCTAGTTACTACTTTTATTAAAAAGTTTACCTTTGTGTATTTTAAAAAATCTCAACATAAAACTTTTAATATATGAGTGAGGTACTTGAGGGAACAAAGGGAAAGATTTCTAATGTATGAGGGAAGAGGGAAAAAGACAAAGAAAAATAAAATAAAATATTTTTCATTTTTCATCTATTTTATTTTATTTTCCAATTTTAATAGTAATCTTATCATTTTATTTCCTTACTTCATTGAATTTCAAACAATAAAAATTATTTTTTTACTTTCTATTTATTTTTTAATCAAGCGAACAAAAAATAATCACTTTTTTCAAAATTTATTTTTTTTCCGTTCCAAAAAAGCCCTTAATTTTTGTCCCGGCACTTGGATTTGCCGGTCAACGCGCGCACTCGAATTACGCTCCAAAGACTACACCTGCTTCCTATATTTAGTCCATTTCTATCCAATCTTATCTATGTATCTATATCCGGAGTCCGGACTTGGAGGTTGAGCAATTTACCAGATAAATACCTAGCTGAAAATTTACAGATCTAAAAGAGAAGAGAGTATATGCACTGTTAGAGTTTTGGAATTTGCTCAAAAAGTGTAGTGGCCGAATAGCATCGGCCAATATGTGTTCCGTCTTCGCGGCGATCGTCCACAGGTCCGAGACGATGACTCCATTCAAAGCTTCTTTCAATGGCGGTTCGTGCTCGCATCGTCTTAAGCAGCGGTTTGGCCGCAGTATTTTGAGTTAACATTCACCTTTTCTTAGCACTGACTGGCTTTTAGGGCTTGTATACATTGTGCACATATGCTCGTGTGTTATATGTTGAATCCGTGCGGTTCTGTTTGAATTCTGATCGTGATTGGGGCAATTGATCTGGAGAAGCAAGGGTGAGAGAATTGGCGTGTTGTTTTGTTAACCTTGATTGGTTTGGATGTGATTAAGTTTCTGTTTGGGTGATTTGGATGCTGTTGATCCGCTGAGGTACTTGTCTTTATCAATTTACTATCTGCGAGTGATCATTTGCTAGTTCTTTGGTTTATGTTGTTGTTGATGTTATTAAGTTTGCATGTGTATGGTGTTTCTAAATGGCCGTGTATCTATTGTCATCTCAATTTCTCTGTGATTTATGCCAGTCATGAATAGTGGTGAAAAAAATCAAATCTTCGCCCATAGCAACCTAACAAGAAGTATAAAATAGTAAAAGCTACCCCATTCTAGTTTCCAATTTATATTGTAGAGAAAACACTTGAGTATTCTTCTTTTTTTCTGGTCATTTTCATTTTCTTTTTTCATTTTTTCATTTGTTTGGGGGGAAGGGAAGGGGTTGTTGTGGAATATAAAGTGATTTTCTTCTTCCTGTAGCACCATTCACACCATAATCCATCCTGTAGTTTTATTCTGTACAATGTACATTGCAAGAAATTCATAGTTTATGATACCAACGCAATATGACTACGATTTAAGGGAACTGTCAAACCTTTAATTTCACTGGCTCGGGTTGACCATTAATATGTTCTGCAAGTTACTTATCAAAAATAAATAAATAAATAATTTGTTCCTCAGGCCTCTTTAATTCCACTAGATTCTTAATAAATGGCCCCGAATATCAAAACCAACAGTGCGGCTTCGTGTTTAGCTTGCAGGCCCAACAATCACATGCAACAAACCAATTACTGCCTTCATCGCATTGTCCTTGTAGTCTATTTAGTCTATTTTAGACATGATGCCTAAAGAATGTTTTATCGCATTGCAAGAGGTAGATATGAGTTTATAACGTTTTTTGGAGGTTGATGAGGGCAAGTACTGTGAGAGTTAAAGTTCAAGTACTTGTATATGTCCTCTGAGCTCACAACTCAACATTTTTAAGACTTGTGTAGATATCTGGTTGTTGTGCTTACTTTTGGTGGATTATTGACTCCTAAATTTGTTTCAGTGTAAGTTGATTTTTGTTCCCCTTTCTTTCTTTTTGCAAGGTTAGAAGTGCCAAATTTCATTAATGGATATTTCAGTTCGGTATGTTGACCCAGTCAAGGAAGATTTAATTAGCTCTAATGGCTGGGGACAGTTGTGGAACAACTGTAAGCAAGGTAGCAGCACTGTAACTGTAAGTTTGGTGGCAGAGCTTGGAAGTGCTCTTGAAGATGCTCTAGTTTTGCTGTCCATGTCAGCTCCACCTTTGAAGGGGTGTGAGGTTTGTTATTTAGAAAAGGAGAAAAAGTGTGGGGAGTTGATTATTGATCGGGATAAATCTTTGATTGTAACATCTCAAGAAAAATTGGGAGAGCATGTGGTGCTACCATGCTCCAGAAATATGCTTTTCTGCGGTGCACCTGTGATTGGGAAAGACTGTATATCAAATACAGCATCAGAAGGACAAAGTTCTTTGGAATCTGACAATCCATCCAGCACAAGCATTGTGTCTCTTCCGGTAAGTTCCTGACTCATCATCACACTGGATGTGGACAAGTATTTTCTTTAATATTGTTGTTGGAGTTTTCCGAATTGTCATTGGTTTGGTCATCTCTTCATGCCCGTACTAGAGCTTCCTCTATCAACTTTTAATCATTTCAGTATCTGCTTGGACTTCATATCAAACACAGATGATTGAAAAGGCAAAATACTGGGAAGCATAATTAGAAGGGATAGAGTATTTCTCAAATTCAACTGCATTGTCAAAACTAATAATGAAGAGTCTGAAAAGGCCTCTTGGTTTTATGTGGCTTCCTGGGTTTTACATCCGAGAGTTGATACTGTAACCATTTTGTGTACCATCTTGATGGACTGATTAATTTTTTACTGCAAATAATGTTAATACTTCTTTTTACTATCTCTAATCAAACTCTTATTAGGTGAGCATAAAAACATAGGGGTCTTACGATCTCTAGTTAAACTTCCAGTATGAGAGCATAAAAACTTGGGGTTCATACAGAGGTTACGTGTATTATTATGATTCCAGGACCAACAGAAGTAACTAATCAGGATACCGGCTATGTTTTGTTTATTTATAACACAACTATGCAAGTAGGTCCAAGGGTGCTGTGATAATATTTAGTTTGGATTAGGTCTTACATGGTTGGTTTTGTGTTTTCATTCCTATTTTGTGTGAAATCCTCTCTTTAACCTTCTCAGTCATTGAATCCATGAATCTCCAGGACAAGGTGTGCATTATTTGCAGACTAGCCGTCCTCCAAGCTTTGGTATCAAATTAAGATTACTAGGTGTAATGTGAGAATATTGCTATTATTCTGTATTCAGAGTAATGAGATTTTAAGTGAACGTAAGAGTTCTTTTCTATTTCATAAATCCTTCTCATATGATGCTTAGATAACAAGTTCTGAAAGATTGGCCCCACAAGTTAAGCATCTAGCTTTATTTATTGGGCCAATTACTCCGTGATATATTATACCAAACGTATGGGTTTTTTGTCCTTCTTCAAGCTCCTTCTATTCCAGTTGATGAAGGAAGCACTCCTTTCTTCTTTCATTAGCTGATATTTGTCTTCAAAAGTTTCAGCCTTTGACCTTCCTTTGCACAGTCCCCATACCCTTGTTTGTCCCCTCTCTCTCTCTCTTTTCTTCTATTTTATGTCCCGTTTTCATTTTGCAAAACATTTTCCTTGAAGTGTGTTTTTACTCATTACCATTATCAGCGATTAGTTAATTTCCTGCAACGGATTAATTCAACAACTGCAGTTTGTGTTTGAGCTTTCAATGCAATGATAAACATGGGACATTGTCGTATCATTCTCAATGGATTTTCATTTGCTTAGGATATAAACTGGATTGTTGTCTTTAAATGTTGTTTGAGATGAAAATGCCCAAACTATAGAGTGACTTCTGGATTCAAATTTGTGTACCTATATGATGGCCCTGAAATTACTTCAGTTTTCTGCATATCTCACTTAGTGGAAAATATTGTTCACCTTTGTCTTCATAAAGTGACTTCTGGATTCAAATTTGTGCAGTTACATGATGGCCCTGATATTATTTCAGTTTTCTGCATATCTCACTTATTGAAAAATATTGTTCACATTTGTCTTCACCATTTACTCTCCTCAGATTTCTTCGAAGCTTGCCTCTGCTATGAAAGGTAGTCGTGAGAAACAAGGACTGCATGTTGGGAAGCTGAGTGTCAGTTGGGCTCCTGATGTGTACGACCCACCGGTGACATCCGAATCTCACACAGTGAAAAGCCACAACCAGCAATTCTCAGTGATGTCCAAGAAGAGTTACAGGCACAAGCACAAGCATAAGGGAAAATCTCCGCGAAGCAGTTGTGACAAGAAACAACACCGTAAAGTCGTTAGGAGCTCATCAAAAGTTGCCAGCTACTAGTGACGGAATGCTCTTAGCATGGGTGATTTTGGTCGTTTACCTGTTGGTTTTGTGGATATTGCTGTTCTCAAAAACGATTATTGCAATCTTAGTTGTGGAGAATACAGTAAACATCTGCAGCCAACATGTTCAATGCTTTTCTATACCATGCGCGACAAATAACTACAGATTCGATGCTATGAATCTAGGATGATCTTGTATTTTCGCGTACGGACTGGAACGCTGGATGACCCAATGGATTTTGTGTAAAAATAATGTGTTTTGTTTTATGGATTTATTCTCCTGAGAAGATGGCAATGCTTTTTTTTTGTTTTTTTTTTTTTTTTTTTTTTTGCGTTAACTGGGTGTTCGGGCAAATATACTCGCACTTCAATTAATTTCAGAATCTGTGTAGTTCTTTCGTCTCATACAAGGTCAAAGATTTTTGGAGAACTGTTGCGCTTGGAAAGAGTTAACTCCTTACATCTTTTTGAGAGGTCTTGAGTTTTGGTCAACCGGCGATGCTTTTTACTTGTGGGGGCAAATTTTTATCTTGCTTGTATGTAGAAATATTATGTAACTGTTACAGGGTTTGGTAGGAGGTTTATCCGGGAAGAAAAAAAAAGAAAAGAACAAATTATACACCCGCGGTGACTGGAGTGATCACAGGACGACTGTCTTCGTGAAGTTTTGGGGTGCCATTTGTTCCTGCGTTTGAAAGATTCCTTGAAACTGCGTGAATTGCTCTCCATTCACATAGAGTCAAGATGATTTTAAATTTTTTAGAAACGTAGGAACTAATCCCTCCATGTATGCATGACAACAAAGTTTAACAACTCATGCTTTTTTAGTATGAAATTTTAAAAATATTTGATTTCTTCTTGTGATAAGTTATTATTTATTTTATTTTACTTAACCCGTTAAATAGGTAGTAGATGTTAAAGCTATAAACATCACATATTCAATTCTCACTATGTGGGACCAATTTAGCATGAAACTATGTTATTATTCATTTAGTGTATAAAATTTATATGATTTTTTTGTGAATGATAATAAAAAGAACATAAAAAGAAGAGAATTTCGGCCTAATAAATGCTAGTGTGATTGTCCCTATCTAGAAAACCAAAACAAATTCTAATGCATTAATCAAAATGAATTGAGGTTCAAAATGTAATTTTGTTGATTTTTTTTTTTTTGGTAGAATAGTTTTATTTATTTCCAATTAAAAATGAACTTTCATTCAAATTTTCGTTTTCTTTCCCCTCGAAAATTCTTTTTCTTCAGTCTACAGGATAGGATTTAGGAAGCCAAACTGAACAAGTAACCATGGAGTACATTTCCAGGGGCATATTCGACATTTTAATCTACCCCACGTGTCTCTCTCCCATTGGCCCGACCTGCTTTCTCTGTTGCTGTAATGTATGACCACCATCATCATTATAATTTTTGAGGGTAGAGCCACCGAAATCCCGAAGGGCTGAATTGCAGAGAGTCCACCTCCATTATCTGTGAACCCCAAGTTTCCGATATTCTCAGCTTTCTCTCTCTATACATACGCATCAACTTCTCCCTAAATTTTCTCTCTCTACCTCTGTTCAATCGCCCTCGATCTGCTCCGATTATACCTCTCCACCATGGTGAGTCCTTTGCGAAATGTTTTGCAGTCCACTAGGGCTCCTTTCCTGCTTTATATATGCTGTTTGTGCTATGTGCATGCATATATATGTAATGTTTATGTAGGTGCATATGTAGTTTGAGTTGTTGTGTCTTTCGGCGGTTGATCTGTGATCTCCATGGTTTGTATCGAGAAACCCTAAAAACTTCTATGAGTCGGTGGTGAATGACTCTGCATGCTTCAAAATTTTCAGCTCGTTCAACTGATTTGGACCAATTTTGACCGTTGATCTCTGAGTGTCCGTTGATTCGGGTTTTATATGGTGGTCTCATCTTGAGTTGTAGGGTTTCGTGGGCTGATTTCATTTGATTTAGTGATGACTGATTGTTGTGTTTTGGTTTTTTTTTTTTTTATTGTTTATTCTCTTGGAAATTTACTATTCTCAGACCATGTTTAGGTTTTAGCTGTGTTGTTGGTATCGTGGATGTGTAGATATTAGTTGGCTTGTTACATGATGGACTTGTAAGCTCTATGATTATCAGGAAACAGAAATTTTGATTTTCTTTGTGATGCTTGCTGTTGTAAGTTTGATCTTGCATCTGAATTCAATTTTTGTATGGTTCAATTGCTTTGCTTAGGGTTAATTGGTCTTCAAAGGCAGTCACTATGGAATGAATTAAGCTCTATTATGAAATTGTCCTTGGTCATATCTCAGAAAACTGATTCTCAGAATTTGTGAGCTTTTCTTAGTTTACATGTTTTTCTTCTATCTGTCTTTCTTGATCAATCGATTGACTGACGGATCCATGATGGAATTCACTGCCTGAACGTGATTTCCTGGGGGCTTATGATCTAATCTTTCTGGTTATATGTTTGTAGATATTGAAATTCATTTCTCTTTACTAAATTTTTTTTGGGCAAAACATGGACGGACAATAGGCTTTGTGGACTATAAACTTCTTATTTTGTGATTTACAACCAATAAAATGGATTTGTTCTTTCTTTGACCTTTTTTTTGGGTGTCATAGTTCTCTGGTTTTGTCTCGACTTTTTGCGCATTTCCTTTCTTCTGCTATCATTAAGTCAATTGATAAAGGTCCTCAAAAATGTCATATGATGTTGTCTCACTTACACAATCATTATGGAAAAGAAAAGTAAGATAGAAGAACTTCAAAATATAAAATAAAGTAAAAAATAAAATGAAGTAAATGTTGATTCAACAAACCCTCAAGGGAGGTCAATGTTATTTGCACTTTTAGTGTGTTGTTTTGCAGTTTTGTCATCATATTGGCTTCTTTCCATCCTGTATACAGGCGAATGCAGCGTCAGGGATGGCTGTGCATGATGATTGCAAGCTGAAGTTTTTGGAGTTGAAGGCAAAAAGAACTTATCGCTTCATAGTATATAAGATTGAGGAGAAGCAAAAGCAGGTTGTTGTGGAAAAGGTTGGCGAGCCAACTAATAGCTATGAGGATTTCACTGCAAGCCTTCCTGCTGAAGAATGCCGGTATGCTGTCTATGATTATGACTTTGTGACAGAAGAGAATTGCCAAAAGAGCAGGATTTTCTTCGTGGCATGGTAATATTTTCTCTCTTGTGTTTTTACATTAACACGCCCCCTCTTTTCTTTTTTTGGAGCTGTGATTCTCTGATCATTGATGTTGATGTTCTATTTGTTTTTTCTTTTGATAAAGGTCCCCTGATACAGCACGCGTGAGGAGCAAAATGATTTATGCCAGCTCCAAGGACAGATTCAAGAGGGAACTAGATGGCATTCAGGTAGAACTGCAAGCAACGGATCCAACTGAGATTGGCCTTGATGTTATCAAAAGCCGCGTTGATAAATAATTAATTCTCTGGTCTTGCAGTGGAGTTTTCCATTCTCTTTGCTTTACTGAAGATATATGTTAATAGTGGTGAGACAGTGGAACCTGGTTATGACATGATATGGGTTTGTTGTTCAAGTTTTACATTATAATATTGTTCTCATCTAGAACAAGTTAAGTGATTTTGAGCTTATTTGATGATTTCATTTTGTGTGGAACTTAAGAGACTTGAGTGCTTCATTTACAAGAAAGTGTGTATCATTGTCCACTTCTTGTTTTTTTTTTTTTTCCAACTTTGCCATCGATGTATGACCCGTTGCATATCCTTCCAGTTTTCCATGCAAGGTAGCTGTTGAGTATGTAGATTGCTGTTTGGCTTTGGTGCAAGTTTACACCAACATGGATTTGCAACAGATGTGGTTCTTGTCATTGCTTTTAGTCTCTTTTTTTTAGCTTGTCATAGGTTGGATGAGATTAGCTATTTTTGGCTATCCTTTACGGGTGGATTAGTTATTTCTTCCTTCCTTTCCCCTCAAATCCTGTTCTCTTGGGGTGAGGATGAGTGATTAGAACTCCCACGCAAGATACTGATGGAAGCCAGGAGGCATCTAGGTGGTAAATTTGTGGTAGATTGTGTGACCTTTTGGAGTTGTTTTGGGGGGGCATCTCTTTGAATTTGAGACTGGATTGTGTGTACTGTTAGGAAGTGCTTGATAATGTCTAGTTATTACTGTGCCAACAGTCACTGATCTCCTCAATTTTTGGCTGAATTTCTTGATTTTTATGTTGCTTAAATGATACTGGTGTTCGATTGATGCTAGTGGCATAGCATTATCACTATTCATTCAAGCAATTTAAGGGAAATGTAAGAAGGCATAGGGTCTTGGGGGTACACCAAAATCTCATCCCAGTAAATTTGCTAGCACAAAACCCATTGTTTAATCTCAGGAAATTACTCTATAACCACTTCAATAGAGCGGGCTAGTTGGTGCTCCCATTAGAGAATTAAGGACTCTACAATCTCTGCAATCTGGGCTTTGAGTTCTTTCATGATAGAGGTCTTTCAACCCACAGGAAAATAGAAATATAGAGCCAGTAGTGCAGCGGCGGCAATGAGTTCGAAGATTACAGCTGGTAAAACCATCTCAGAAAATTAATGAGTCACAGGACATTGAGCTAGCCTCCTTTGATTGGGAGATTCAGATCCAATAGCTGTTTCTAATAGAATGATGACGCTGGTGCGGCTATGTATGGGTGAGAAGATAGAGAATTCTTTCTGTTGCTTGGAATACATAGTAAATGCTGATGGAAAACAGATTTCTATTATACTATAAGGATCCCTCTTGCATGGGGGTCCGCATGCAGCCACAAGGTGGTACCTTTATGGGAATCATATAACAAGAAGCAAGTGCAGTGAATAGGTATAAAAAGAACTACTGTTAATTGGTCAAATATCTCAGTTGCTCAGCTTGATGAGGAGTAATTCACAATAAACTAAAGAAACATTAGAAAGTTCCAATAATGAAGTATACAAGCATTTGAGAACAAAAATTCCAGAATAGCTGCTCCCGATCACAGCAAAGAACCCCTTTACAATGGCAATAGAATAAAATGGTGGACAATTTCCAGAATAAATTTACACACTCTGTTTATTATTGATGAAGATGGCAGCTAGCATCACATAGAACCTTTACCCTTGAAGATTTGCTTTTCTACCAGGATTACAACTTAGGCTGCACTGGCTGAGATATCTGCATCTCTCCAAAAGCTATTTTAATGACACCAAAAGCATTAATAGAAACAATAATAACAACTATTGTTGTTACACAATTGGCACTCTGCACCACTAGTGTGTTCTACTACCAGCTATGATATTAAAATCTTGAGCTCTTTATAAAAACAAACCTAAATAGTTGTAAGGAAACTCAATAAGCTGCCATTGGTAAAAGCCACTCGTTTTAAAGTTCATCTTGTTTCTACTAACTTCTTCCCAAAGTATGGTTGCATAGCAGACTCAATAGAGTCAGGGCTGGCAGTACCCAGCCACACCATTCAAAGAAAGGAGTAAGGTCATGTTAAAGTTTCATACCCAAATGAGATTGGACACCTTACTGTTAAGGAGGTGTCCCATAGTCCTACCCCTTCATTTTACCTAAAGCAACCTCTGGAGACATAAATTTCTTTATGGATTATACAAACCAGTCAAGAGGAAGAATTCCAATTGAAACATTTTCAATTATATATCATTTGGGAATTTCAGCCTAAGTGCTTCTACCGGAAAGAGGAGATACAGTGTCTTGAGGATCACCAGAAATACTTCAATAGAAGGCAACATGAAAAAGGGGTGCAACCCCAGCAGCACGTGAAGTAACAAAAAAAGTAAAAAGCCCACACAAGAGAATCCATAGTATCTACGAAATCCATAAAATCATCAAAGGAATGATTAAAACAGTCAGATAAACAACCTGTTCAAACCAATATTGGTGCAAAACTCTAGTAAAGTAAGTACACAGCCAATAAACTCATAAAAGGGGTATATCCTCCAAATAAGAGTGAACAGCAGTATAATAGGATAATGACGGTAGAGAATAGCGGAGAAAATAATTTCATCAAGCCTCCAAAACCTTCCAAATGTTTTCAGCGAGATATACATGATAGGCAGCATTAAAAACACGCACCACAACAAGGTACGCAACTCTGTTTATAACTTTATACATCAGTTTCCTTTGCGCAAATGACTGTTAGTACAACAATGTCAAAATAAGATTTGTGCTTGCAGCCGCCATACCTTGCCAATAGAGGACACTAAGTGTCAGGGTTTATCTCCTGGTGCTAATGAACAAATGGTTAAAGGGTTCTCTCGCCACAAAGTTGACCAATATGCCACTGACTGTTTCACAGAGTTATAATGTACAGAAAGAATGTCCAACTATCTTCTAAAAGAATGGAGATCTCCACGTATTGCCGCATGATCCCAGGGTACAACCGTGACCTTGAACTGTCTGTTCTGGTCAGGAATCCTAGAAAATGTCCAATGACATTACCCATACATCACTGGTCATGACACGCAGTCTTTGTTTGCTATACAACAAGTATTATACAAACTGTCTCAGAAGCATTACTAACCACCAGTAAATGAGCCCGAACTTTTTAAGCAAGTTCCATGAATGAGAGCATTATATGTGGCCCGATTTGGCTTCTGACCCCTTCTCATCATTTGATCACGCAATTCAAAAGCCTTGGCGAGTTCTCCAGCAACACAGCAACCATATATCAAAAAATTATATGCTACTGTATCAGGATTCAGACCCTTGTTCAGCATGGAGTCCCACAGCTTCGTGGCTTCCCGTAAATCCCCCCTTCTACAGTACTCATAAATGATTGTCGAGTAGCTTATACAATCAGGGAAGATATCATTATCTACCATTTCAATTAGGATCTCACCAGCTTCCTGAATTCTGCCCAATTTGCAGAATCCCCGAATAAGTATATTGTATGTCACGGTGTTTGCTAGAGAACCTCTAAGCATTACATTGTGCAGCTGTACAGCTTTCTCCATGTGTCCTTCTTTGCTAAGTTGGTCAAGAAAACAACCGTATGTGATCTCATTTGGAATGGGCCTGCTAACCAGCATTTCCTTGCAAAGAAGCTCAGCTTTATCCACAAATCCTGCTTTACATAAGCCGTTTATCAACACAGTGTATGTCACAACATTTGGAATGCATCCTTCACTGACCATTATATCCCAAACTCCAAATGCCTTACAAAGATCTCCTGCTTTTCCATATGCATCAATCATACTAGTGTATATTACATTATCAGGCCTCAATCCATGATCATGCATCTCCTTTAACAAACTCAATAACCTTTTTGTATCGTGATGTCTTAGAAACCCATGGATAAGTACTGCATAACATACAAGATCCATATCAACTCCTCTAGCCACCATCTCACTGCAGGCACCCAATGCATCCTTCAATCTTCCTTCCTTGGAATAACCATGTAGAAGTGCACTAAAACACATCTCATTTAACTTATGATGCTCCTTGTGAAGGTCATCCATGAATTCTTTGGCTTCAGACACCCTTCCACGGGAACAAAGTCCACTTATTAGAGGCCTATAGGTATATGTATCTGGTACAAGTCCCTCCTCCACCATCTCATCAAGCAATTCAAAAGCTCTTACAATATTGCCTTCCCTGCAGTGCCCCTCAATCATAACATTATAGGTAACTTCATTCGGGATAACATTCCATTTCCGCATTTCTACAAATAATTTACTTCCTTCAGCCATCTTATTTGAACGACAAAGACCGTAAATAAGTGCAGTAAATGTGTAAATATTGGGTGAAATGCCTTTCCCAGTCATCTCATGATAGAGCCTAAACGCTTTTTGCACTTCTCCTTCCTTGCAATATCCACTTATTAACAGGGTATATGTTACAACTGTTGGAGCCAATCCTTTATCAATCATCTCACTAATGAGATAATTAGCTATATGCCACTTTCCCACCTTGCAATACCCACTAATCAGAGAATTGTAGTGCTGTACAGCTGGTTTTATTCCTGCCTCGATCATTTTACCCAGGAAAAGAAGTGCAGCATCCACCCTTCCCCTTCTGCAAAAATAATTAATCATATTAGAAAAGGTAATATCACTTGGGAATAAACCTTTCTCACCCATGTTAGTAAAAAAGGCCTCCACTTCTTCCAATTTTCCATCTTTGCAGAGGGAATTGATCAATGCATTGTAAACAAATGAACTAGTTGCTAACCCAACTTTCCCCACCTTATCAACCAAGTCAATAGCATCTGCAACACACCCCTTCCTCCTTAATCCATCAACCAAACATGAAAGAGCCTCTTTAGTTGGAAGTAACCCTAACTCAACCATTTCATCCGTTAGTAGTTTAGCAACTTCAAATTCTTGAATGGTGCACAAGCCCAAAACTAGGGTGCAAAATGTTACAACATCAGCTTTCAATCCTTTGTGACCCAACAAATTCTTGATTTCAACAGCCTCCCAAGCTCTCTGGCTCTTGCAAAGGCCATGAATCAACACGTTATACGTCACAATGCTCAATTCGCACCCATTTGACTCCATCGAGTGAATTATTTCCTTAGCCCTATCAAAATCCTTCAATTCGCACAAACTGCGAACCACGGCCGTGTGTGTATAAACATCAGGCGTCAAACCCATATCCACGATCTCCTCAAACAGACCCAAAACCATACCAAACTGCTTAATTCTAATCAAACCATTCAAAACAGCACTAAAAGTCCTAACTTCAGGCAAAATTCTGCACCCGCTCATAAGCCTCAAAATCACAACAGAGTCTAACACTCTTTTGTAATGCACGTAAGTCTGAATCAACAAATCAAACCCATAAGTTGAAGAAAAATTGCACTTCTCATACGAATGCATAAGCGATTCAAAAATCAGTGTAGGATTATTCGGTCCGCGAAGGAGAAGCGTTTGTAAAACCGAAGAAGCCGGCCAAATGAGATTGGACTGAGCCAATGCATGAATTAAGATGCAAAACGACTGCGTGGAATGGTTGAAGTTCTTGTGGAGGCCTAAGAAGTTGAAGAACCGTAAGGCCAACCTCGAGTCGTCTAGGTTTTGGACCAATACCTTCTCGACGTGGTGTGGCCTCAAGTTATTCGAAATGAAGGGGCTGTTGAGCGCAATTTTCCAGCTCTGCTTGCCTCGCACGATGCCTCTGAGAACAGCTACGAATTTTTCGTCATTATCGTGGTGGTCTTCGGCGGCGGCGGTTGTGGTTGTGGATATAGGGATCGGTATGGTTTTGATTGGGTAATTAGGGTTTGCGAGAGGCCGCTTGGGACGAAAGAGCTTCATTTGGGTGCTTGGAATGGAGAGTTCTGTTCAGGTATTAAGCTCTTTCGCGATGTTGAACTGAAGAGGGATCGGAAAGTGAAGTTTAGGGGTAGTGTTCTGACGAGAGTAGCGATAGCCAGTCGACATTTTGTTTGGCTGCTTGGATAACGTTAACGGGGAATACTTGTGCGCCGGTTCAACATATTTCTGCACTAGAAAGGCAGTGAATAGTGTTTGTTTGTTTCCATTTCTAATGATATTATTTTGATTTTATAAACTTGAATTCTTTAAGCCAGATTATATTATAAATAACCTCTATTGCATATAAATATAGCATAAATGTCAATCATTCATTCACGTAACTTACAGCTTTAAAACATAAATAAAATTTTATTATACACTTTATGAACTAACTATTTATTATCCTACAATTAAAATAATTTTTGTTTATGTATGCCTTATACAATAAAACGCTCAGAAAATTTATGAGAATAGGACTCCGAATGACTAATGGTAGGGGTCGGAAGGGGATGTCGATGCTAAGAAAGTTGATTGGGGATTGGAATTTGTAGAACATAGAGCTAGTGAGGACTTTTATGGCCTTGAAGGATGGGTGAGGTTGATGCCTTGTTGGGGGTTGTGGTTAGGTGGGAGGTTGATGGATGGGGCTCAAATGAAGCAATAGGCAAGTGGAGGAGAGATGTTGGCGATAGGTGTGTATGCTGTGGTAATCACTGAGGTGTGAAACAAGAGAGAGAATGGTGAAGGTTGTGCTAATATAGTTTTTCTTGTCATGGATATGACTTGTTTTTTTTTTTTTTTTTTTTTTGGTGCGAAGGGGGCCGAAGCCAAGAGAAACTAAGCTAAAAAACTACGGGGAGCACCCCAGTCAGCAACATCTCTTCCTAAAAAAGAGTGAACCGATCCGGGTGGATCATACATAATTTGCAAGTCCATAGGTCCATTCACAGCATCATAAGCCAACTTGTCTGCGCTACAATTGGCTTCTCTCCATGTATGGTGTAAACTGCATGACCAGCTTCTAGCCAGAAGTTGTCTGATCTGGAGAACCACGTTATGCGCTGGGCTCCTATCATCTGGGGACATGATCAAATTCAACGCTTCTTGGGAGTCAGTTTCAAGGAGGACTTGCCTAAACCCCTGATCCCAAGCTAAATCAAGACCTTGCCAAATTGCCCATAATTCAGCTAGCATTACAGGAACCCATCCAATCATCTGAGCAAATCCCAATAGCCACATCCCATTGCAATCCCGAATTAGGCCACCAATACCTGCATATCCCGGGTTACTTATAGCAGAACCATCAGTATTAATTTTGACAAATAAGCTTGGGGGAGGATACCACTGGGACGTCCTAGTTCGAGTCCTTTGCAGAGCAACAGTTTTCTGGACTAGCTCGATCGCTCTTGTGCGTTGTTGAATGGAGGCTAGAGGATTAGTTGGTAGAAAAAATGTAGGATCAAAAACCTTTTTGTTTCTCCAGAGCCAAAACATAGCAATAGCTCCGGATACAAAGATTTTCCATTTCACCCCCTGGCTTCTACCCCAATTTCTATGATTTAGACATGAGTCAACCCACTGATCCAAGGGCAAGGTGAAAAACAAATTATGGAATTGAGGCAAGATCACCTGGTTCCAGACTTGAGAAGGCATAGTGCAGTCTCTAATAGCATGCAAGGTAGACTCATTATGGTGATTACACACTGGGCATGTTGCATCCTCAACTATGTGGCGTTGAACTTTGAGCTTGTTGGTCAACAATCTATCATGTCGGACCAGCCAAAGCAAATGCTTCCACCTCGGCAAGCCCTTGTGCCTCCAAAGGGATTTCCATTCTGTATCCGTTCTTGGCTCAGCCTCCTGGTTGGCTATAACTCCATAGGCAGATTTGACTGAGAAGTTTCCATTTTGCTCATTCTTCCAGATTTGACGATCTGGGTTGGAATCAGCACAAACCAGGACAGTGCCTCTCAGCATTTGCTTTACGTGACTTGGCAATAAATGCTGAAGGCGGGACCAATCCCACTCTTGAGACTGAAGCCAATAATCACGCACAGTCCCCTCCACTTCCAGAGTTGGGACATCACCCATTGCGAGCTCAAGTAAAGGTTGATTCGATACCCAGACATCCAACCAAAATCGAACTCTCTCACCATTGCCCACTCTCCAACGAAGGCCTTGCTTCAGGATCGGGGTTCCCTTCATTAATTTTCGCCAAAGGTAAGAAGCAGAGGATGAGATGCTGCCCCCTGCCATAGTAGGCATGACTAAGTACTTCCTGTGAAGGACTTGCGCCCAAAGAGCATCTGTGGATTGCATTAACCTCCAGCCTAACTTAACCAGCAATGAATCATTCAAAGTGTTCATGGACTTTATACCTAGTCCACCTTTTTCCTTTAGTTGACAAACAGTCTTCCAGGCAACGAGGTGCATTTTTTGTTTATGTTCATCCCCACCCCACAGGAAGTTATTGTTGCATTGATCAATGGCCTGACAAGTGGATTTCGGTAGACGGGTAGTTTGCATGACATAGGCAGGAATGGATGTCGAAACTGACTGGACTAACATGGCCCTTCCAGCTAGCGACAGTTGGTTAGTCTTCCATCCTGCAAGCCGATGTCGAACCCTATCCAAAACATACTGATAAGTTGCTTTCTTCACCCTCGAGTGCAGCAAGGGCACCCCCAGATACTTGCCTAAATCCGTAGTGAGAGGGATGAGGCCTTTTTGGCTGAGAGTTGTGGCTTGGATGTGCTGCACATTTGGAGACACAAACATTTTAGACTTCTCCAAGTTCACCTTCTGACCAGCTATATCGCAAAAATCTTCCATGACTGCTGCCATTACCTCCGCTTGGTGATCAGTAGCCTCCCCAAATAGAACTAAATCATCCGCGAAGAAAAGGTGTGAGATGGAGGGCCCACCCCTGGATGGCCTCAGAGGTTTCCAATTCCCTGCTGTCACCTCTTGCTCAATAGCAAAGCCTAAAATTTCCATACAAAAAACAAAAAGGTATGGTGATAAGGGATCTCCCTGCCGTAATCCCCTATTTGGTGTGAAGAAGTCAGTGCGTTCCCCGTTCCAAATAACAGCCATCTCAGTGGTAGTAACACACTGCATAATTAAGGTAACCCAACTTGTTGGAAAGCCAAAAGCAATCAGCACCGCTTGAAGAAAGCTCCAGTCAATTCTATCATAAGCTTTGGCTAGATCAATCTTCACTGCAATACCCCCTTTCTTACCTCGCATTTTTCTCATTGAATGAAGAAGCTCTTGGATGATAACTATGTTGTCAGAGGTCTGCCTACCTGGTATGAAGCTGGCTTGGTTTGGATGAACCATTTTTCCCAGCAAAGGTCTCAAACGACTAACCAGGACTTTGGACACGATACGCAAAGAAATGTTGCATAGGCTAATAGGACGAAATTGTGCCAAGCTCTCCGGATGGTCAGTTTTCGGGATTAAGGTAATTAAAGTCTCATTCATTCCCTTTGGAAATTTCCCTTCATCAAAAATATTCTGAACCATACTTACAATGGAGGGACCTACAATTGACCAATATTTCTGGTAAAATACGGGTTGTATGCCATCAGGTCCGGGTGCCTTGAAAGATCCCATATCAAACACTGCGGCCTTAACTTCTTTAGGGGTAATAGGTCTCTGCAACCAGACAACATCCTCATATGTAAGCATCCTAGGATGAGGAATATTCATCTGTTGGGCAGCTCGAGACTCGGTGCTTTGATCGACTGAGTAAAGCTCCTTAAAATAATCCATGGCCATTGTCTTCAATATCTCCCCATCCTGGACCCAAGTGCCATCGCCCTTCCTCAAGGCTAAGATCTTATTTCGGCGCCGTCGGATCAAGGTGGACGTGTGGAAGTATTTGGTGTTACAATCACCTAATGCAATTCGCCTTTCTCGGGACTTCTGAAACCAAAATAGCTCTTCTTGAGCAAGAACTCTATTAAAATCTTTGATCAGCTTATGCTCCAGCTGCTCTAAAAAATAACTATTAGAATTGCCAAGAGCTTTCTGAACTCCTCCAAGCCTGGCTAGCAAACGTCGCTTCTTTCGAAAAATATTACCAAAAACTGTAGAATTCCATTCCCCTACTCTTTTGACAAACTGTGAGATAGTCTGAGATATATCCTTTCCACTGAAGTTCCACTCTGTTTGGACCAAAGCTTCAAACTGTGGATGCGTAAACCAAGCTGCCTCCATTCGAAAAGGGCGTTTGCTCCTTTCAGGGACTCCATCATCCATCATAATAAGCAGTGGACAGTGATCTGAGTGGGTTCTAGGTAAGTGCCTCACCCAAGCTTCAGGATAAGACTCCCTCCACGAGGAATTACATAGTGACTTGTTTTGGTATAAAAGAAAGAGAGAAACATGAGAACAAATATTTTTTAATGGGCCTGAAACTTACGAACCATTAAGTTGGATAGAAAAATTGACAATCTATGACTTTTTTAACTCACGAGAGAATTACATATTTGCTTTTAAATTAAAAGATCATAAAATCTCTAAACCAAAAGATCATAGAACTTCTAATGAATCTTAAATTGCTCAACTATCATGACTAAAAACTTACAATAAAATTTTGAGTAAATTACACTGACCACCCCTGAGGTTTAAAAAAAATAGGATAGTACTCTCCACATTCTGACAATTAAATTGTCTTCTCTTTCTTTTAAAACATTGTAATAGATTCTCCCTTTCAATTAACAACCCGTTAAAGGAGCTAAAATAATTAATAAAATTATTTCTTTGCCCTTACTAATACCCTTAATTTTCTTCTAACTACCACAACTCAAAATCATAATACCTACCATCACTACCACCACCTTAGGCCACCAATGACCCTATTCCCTCCGTGGAATCGCAATCACAAACCTTGCTCGTGATCGTCAATGGCAAAACCCATAAACCAATTTTCCCATTTTATTGTGTTTTATACACGTATGTATATATACATGTATGCATATACATATTAGACATCCCTAATTCTTACCAAGTGAGGGTCAATAGAAGTGATAAGCATTGGCTACCATTCAAAGGCCCAAACCACCACAAGGCATAGGCTGCCACTTAAGGCCTCAAACCACATCACGCCATCGCCAATTGCAAACGGAAGTATAGATACGCTATATCTTCATCTGTAAACAAATTAAACATATAAGACTATGATTATGGTTATAGATTTTGGCGAATATGGTTTTACAATGAGGTACTGAGATGGATTTTGGTGGTGGCCATTTAGGCTACGTTTGGTTGGGCTTATCCAACCAGCTTTTTGCTTAAAAGCTGTATGATAAGCCCAACCCGTTTGGGATGAAGCTTTTAGGCCGTTGCTTTTGGGATTTTTTAAGCTTCAAAAGCTTGAAAGCAAAAAGTTAGCCTAAACCCAGCTTTTTGCGCCTTTTCAACAGCGAAGCTACAGTCCAATTAATGAAATGAGCAAAGTTACAATCTTGCCCTTACATAACTTGTATATTGTCATGGCATATCCCACTATAAAACCATCAACGAATGGTATCATCTGCCTTCCACTGCGCAAATTTGCTCGTTGCTCAAGGGAACTTAAAGCGTATGCCAGGGTCGTCGTTGTTGCTTTTGCTACTGCTTCGATCGTCGATCAGTACCTCCGGTGTGAGAATCTCTTTCCTCTAGTGTGTCCTCTCTCTTATCATCATGGGTTTTAATGATTTGTTGTGTGATGTACAGTATATAGAGTTGCATCGCAAAAAAATTTTTTGGGCTTTCAACTTGGGGGTTTTGGTTTAAGTTTAGTAAGGCATTGTTATATGTGTATGTTAATTGAATTTGTCGGAGAAATAATGTTAGATCTAGTTTAGAAATTACTGAATTAGGGTTTCAAATTACATCGAATTTGTTAAGGGTTTTCGTTTATGGTTAGTAAGGTATTGTTATATGTGTATGTTAACTAAATGTTCGGAGAAATAATATTAGATCTGGTTCAGAAATTACGAATCAGGGTTTCAAATTAGATCGAATTTGTTGGGGTTTTCGTTTATAGTTTAGTAAGGTATTGTTATATGTGTATGTTAATTGAAGTTGGTGGACAAATAATCTTAGATCTGGTTCTTTCATTACCAAATTAGGGCTTGAAATTTAGATCGAATTTGTTACTTTTCTTGGGGGGTTTTGCCGGTCTTCATCTTCATCCTTAAAGTTTATTTCAAAATACGTTCATGTACTTCAGCTTGCAATTATAGAGACATTTGGGTTTATGGGCTTTCATCAGTGTATCATTTATGGCTTTTGGGTTTATTGATCTTATATTCTCATAATCTTTTGTGTTCAATTAGGCCATCAAATAATTAGGCGTGTTTTATAAATTTAGAAATTTGGTTTATTGATCTTCTTTTCATGCATTCTCACACCCTGTGAAGGCATTTGAAGAGCCTGTAAATGCCAACAACAGTGTCTTTAGCTAACAACTTCTTCACTTGTGCTTTTAAACTTCATTTAATCACAAATTCCTTGGTTACTTTCACCATTGTAATTGTAATATAAACAGGGTACAAATGCTAACCTTGGGATGAGGATTAAATTCAGAGTGGTGTTGTTTTGTTTGCATTGAAATTTATGTTGCAGTTTGATTTAGTTTTTGATCACCAAACCTAAAAACAAATTGACATGTCCCAAGGCTATGGCTTGTGATATGCTAGGATTTCTTATCCAACAATAATGTGATTATCAACTTCTTTTTTTTTTTTTCTTTCCATATAGACAACATGACATCCCTTGCATCCACTGCCACATTTGCATGGCCACCAAGGATGTGCAAATGTGATTTTGGTTATTGCATTGTCAAGATATCGAGATAAAAAGATAATCCAGAACGACAATACTACTCTTGTCCTTGTCTAGTGGTGAGTTTAAATCACAATATGTTTCTCTAATTTTTACATGAAAGTTATATTGCACATAACACTAACACTTACACCTCATACATCAGACATATGGTAATTGGATTGGTTGGTGTAACCAAACAGCCAGTCATATACCAACTAATGGAACACGTAATGCATCTGAAGCAAATAATCTAAATTTGGTACACCCAAGTTATGATATGATTATGAAGTTACAAGCTGATATAGACCAACTGCAACAAACTTTACGTGTCATTAAAGTAGCTCTATTTGTGATGTTTGCACTTATCACAATCTTACTATTACGATGTAATAATGCTTAGTGTGTCTTCAATTTCTTATATGAAGTTCATGACTGTCATTTCCAATATTGTATTAATTTGAATATTATCATTTCTAATATTGTAATGTATGTTAATTAACGATTATAAAAATACTCAAATGACTGATCAAACCTCACAAAGACCTCAACCCCCATGCAACGAGAACCGTAGAAGGTTAAAGTACTTTCAACCACCTAATGTGGAACCATTGAAAGCAAGTTGGGATTTAAAGAGTACACAGATCTTCCTGCAATATGTCATTTGCCAAATAAAAAAGGGTAATAGGCCACATCAGTACTTGAGTAACAAGGGGTATTAAGGTGTAATGGAAGACTACTTCAAAATTACACAAAAGTTTCATGATCAAAAGCCAATGAAGAACAAGTACGAGGCACTGAAAAAAGACTGGACTGCATGGATGCACTTAAAAAATCCTGATCATGGCTGCACCAGACTTGGTTGGGACGATGATAGGAAAACCTATACTGCTCTAGATTACTGGTGGGTTAAGATGATTGCGGTATTATCTATCTCTTTTTAACTATTCATGTTATGTTATATATACTTATTACATTAGTTCTATTATTGTAATGTTATATTTTTTTCTTTTTATTTTATTCCATAAACTATAATTGTTTTTCACTTTCATTACATGTCATTATGTATTGATTCTTTTATTTTAATTACCTCTTTACAGATGCATAGGCACTGTGCAAGATTCAGAGACAAAGGCACAGAGCATGAGGAGTTAATAGAGATAATGTATGGAGGGTTGTCATCGATTGGCAAGACACAATGGACTCCTGGTGAGAGTTTTCCAACTACTGCTCTCCTTGATGAGAGTAGTGAAGACACCGACAATGATTACATTGGTTGTGACAATATGGGGCTGACTGACTTGACAATGGAAGATGGTGGGCCTTTTGGTGGAACTTCAGAAGAAAAGGTGACATGATGCAAAAGGGTGGATAAACATTCGACAAAGAAGTCTGTGTGTAAGAAGAAGAAAATTTCAGGAGCTACACGTCTTAGCCGAATAATAGACCGCATGCTCGATGTGGTGGAGAGTCAGGGAAGTGAGTTGACTGTGAAACAATATGCTGACACCCATAATGCTACGGTTGCTGACTATCTTGACAAATTGGGTACACTACCTGGGTTGAAACTTGGTGATCCATTGTATATGACTGCCCTGAAGCTAATTACAGTCTCTGTAAACAGGGAAGTGTTTATGGGCCTCCCTAATGATGATATCCGCATTAGTTGGCTGCAGCAAGAGCGTTCTGGAATGCATTCTCCTTACACGCCCCCACATCCCTATCCTTACCCCCCACCTCATCCTCCTCTTGGTTACTAATTTGTGTTTGTAATGGTTGTTGTCGGTTATGAATGTTTTTTATTTTCTGTTGGATGATTGCTGTTGGCCATGAATGGTTTTTTTTTTCTTTTTAATTGGATGAATGTTGTTGGTCATGGATGTTTTTTATTTTCTGTTGGATGATTGATGTTGGTCCTGGTTATTGTTGCATGATTAATTATTAAGTTTGGTTTTGTTGTTTTTCAACCACAAGTCCTGGTTGTTGTTGGATGATAGATTTGTGCTTGTTGGACCAATTGAGTTGTGATTGCTATTGTTATTGGATGATAGACTTGTGGTTGTTGGACCAATTGACTTGTGATTACTGTTGTTGTTGGATAGGAGGTTTTTCAATTTTAGTTATGATTTTCGACCACAGGGACTTTAATTTAAGTGCATTATAATTAACAGGTTATGTATATGATGAGAACTAATAGGTTATGTATAATTTTAGTTCTGTTAATGTATGCAGTATGTTATACACTATGTTAGCAACAACTGTCATAGTGCGATGATAATGGTTGTATTATCTCATGTTTGTAGGTGGTTTGGAATTGACATGAGTGAGGATGAACACATACAACAATGTAGATGGATCTAGCAGCTCCAGTAGTGTTACAGAGGAGAAAGTTGCAATACTCTACAGTAGGAGCCGCCGAACATTGACAAATATGTTAGTGAAATCCGGTTTTGATTGTCTTCAACAGTATCACATGTCCTATGTTGATAAAGTACCATGTCGCATCTCAGCACTAACAAGGTATGATTGGGTGACGGAATTGTTGACTGGTCATGACGGGTGTTCTCACGAAAATCTTCGTATGGAAAGTGATGTTTTTTTTAAATTATGCGGCGAACTAGTGAATAAATATGAACTGAAGGTACCTAAGAAAGGGTTATTAGATGAGGAAAGTGTATTCATCTTCTTGTGCACAGTAGGGAAGGGGTTAAGTAATCAAGAATTACAAGAACGTTTCCAAAGTAATCGAGAATTACAAGAACGTTTCCAACATTCTGGGGAAACAATTAATCGACACTTTCATTATGTTTTGAAAGCTGTTAAAAATATGGCAGCTCATATTTGTCAACCAACTAACAATCAGAACTATGTCCACCCATACATTGCCAATAATCAGAAATATCATCCATTTAAGATACGTTTCTAAAAATTCCAAATATTTGACCGGTCATATAAAGCTGACTGACTTGCATATTTGTAATAGGACTGTATTGGGGCATTGGATGGGACACATATTCACGCTAGGTTTCCACAAGAGGATGCGATACCGTATTTTGGTAGGAAAGATTGTCACACACAAAACATTCTTACAATATGCGATTTTGACATGTGTTTCACTTTTGTATCTGCTGGATGGGAAGGTAACATGCATGACATGTGTGTCTTCTACAACGTTGTAATGGACCCCAACAAGCACTTTCCGCATCCACAAGGCAGTATGTTGTTAATTTTTTTTTCTTCAATTTTATTTCAATAAGGCTGAATCTTACTTACTTTGTAGATAAATACTATCTTGTTGATGTCGGTTATCCAAATAAAAAAGGATATCTTGCTCCATACAAGGGAGAACGATACCATTTCCAAGAGTTTCATAAGGGAGAGCCACCCAATACTGAAAACAAGGCATTCAATCAAGTACACTCTTCATTAAGAAGTGTTATTGAAAGAACATTTGGAGTATAGAAGGCAAGATGGGCTATCCTGCGAGATATGTCGGCCTTTGACATGAAAGTGCAAACTGCAATTATAGGTGGGTCAATGATAATTCATAATTTCATTAGGCGCAATACTGAACGCGAAGAAGTGTTTGATCGTATTGCAAATATTGAGAATTTTGTGTTGGAGGACGACATGAATGATGCAAATATAAATGAAGAGCAGTCTTCCAACTTGATGAGTGATGATGAGGTACAAATGAATGTGTGTAGAGATAGGATACGACAACGTATCTCTCGACGTGCAAATTGTTACAACCGATAGTTGGCTTTTGGCCTGGACACCTCAAAATTGCGGCTATTGCGTATGCCCATGTTATTTGCTTCCACTATTGTATTACCTATATTATTTACCTTTCGTTGTATGTTATGAGACTACGTACGTCTATGTTTATTGTAGAATATTGTTCTCAGTTAATTTATCCATCTTATGTAATTCTACGTTATTATAATATATATTCAATTTCTTATCAATTTGTATTATAATAATGGCGTGAGACTTCTTCTTGTTCTATTATATATTATACAATAACTTATAATTTATAAATTAGCAATTATAAATTATTTGAACTTATTATAATTTATAGTTACAATAATAAATTACCAATTATATAACCAAATATTACAAATTGATGACTTTCTGATAAAATTTTATATTTTTGCTTACCACATAACACCTAAGGACAAGTTACATAGTACATGAGGGTACTATGGTCATTTATACAAAAAAAGCCCAAAAAAGCTTTCAACCAGTACCAAACGCCTCACATAAGCTTTTATGAAAATAAGTCAACTTTTTTTCCAGGTTACTAAACACCCTATTCAAGCTTTTTTTGAGCCAGCTTTTTCATTGTGCTTATTTTAAGCAACTTTTTTTGTAGAAAAAAGCTGTACCAAACGGGCCCTTAGAGGGGTGGGGGTGGGTGGGTTGCTGGACTAGTTCGAGAGTGGGGTTCAAGGGAGGAGAGAGAGAGAGAGAGAGAGAGAGAGAGAGAGAGAGAGAGAGAGGGGGGGGGGGGGGGGGGTTGATGGGGACATGTGCATAGTTATCACAATCGGATTGGTGATTAAACTGATCAAGGTATCAATTTAATAGTTTACTGGTTTAATTGTTTATACAATAAATAAATAATAAAAATAATAGTTAAGAAAATATCAATGAATTTAATGATACTCACTTTCATACAACAACTCAAACTAAGTATAAAAAATAAGACTTATAAGAAAAAATAAAAAAAATAAGTAATTTTTAAAACATTCAAATTGACTTTTTTCCTCTCAAATTTAACATTCTTTATTCTAATAGCCATTGGTACTTTTTTTTCCATCTTGCTTTTTCTTTTTTTTTGTGTTTTATTTTAAATTTTTTACTTATTGATTCTATTTTTTTTATCAAAAGACCACAAAATATATGTTTTCAATAAACAAATAGTTTTAAATAATGTGTAATTTGGGTTTTTTTTGACTTTTTTAAAAAAATCGTCCGATTCACTATATACTGGCCGATTCATCGATTTTTTTAAAATACCGAATGGTTCAATTGTATTTCCAATAAATTAGTTAAACTGGACCAGTTTATGGTCCGATTTTCTATTCAATTGATTGAATCAGTCAATCCGACCCGGTTCTCATAATTATAAACTTGTGTGTTTGGTTAGTAATAACAATGAATAGTGGATATGTGTGGCTGGGATTGTCGGTGAGATCTGGGTAGTCAGGGTGATGGTGAAGTTGAAGGGTGAGAAAAAAGGTGATGGTGGTGGTGGTGTGTGATATGTGGGGTGAAGTTGATAAGGTTAGGGAAGTTAGAGATTCCGGTAAGGAAGAAAATAAAAAAAGAAAATTAATTTTTTTACATTTTTGTTAATGGTTATTATCAAGAGTAAAATTGATAGGTGACATAATTTGTTTGGTAAACAAAATTTAGCACTCTCTATTTGAATGACACTTGGCATGGGTAAACTAGAAATTTCAAAAAATAATGATTTGACATCAACATTTTTCATTGTTCTTAATAATGCCAATTTGATAGAGGGGGAATATGTTATCAAAACACAAAAGTAAGGAAATAAAGTATAATTGTTAGAAATAGAGAAATAGTTGCTTGCATTTGGTGAAACCTCAAGAGTGCTTAGTGTAATTTATTTTTTTAAGTCAATGTGATTTTAGACTAGTGTGATGCATAATATTGTATAACCTGGTATGTTATTTTCAATTTTAAATGATAAAACAAAAATGAAATTGCATATTGCATAGTCATTTTAAAATAGGATAAATAATCATTTTGTCCCTTTAATTTTGTCTCAAATTTTAGTATTATTCTTGAACTTTGATTTATTCTATTTTGACTCTGTAACTTTTAAAAGAAAATGAATGTGGTCACACATTTTAAAATAAGTTAGAAAAATTAAAATTTAATTACACTTCGGTCCTCTAAATTATGAGTTACTTTGATTTTACCCGCTAAATTGAAAGTCATTACATTTTATCTTTTAACTATGAGAATTTAAGTTCGTTTTAACACTATTGAAAAAAAAAATTGAACACTTGTTCCATTTCTAATCGGATATAATATAAAAAAAATTTTGTCCTTTTTTTTTTTTTAGCTAATCGGGTGTCCAGGTCAGTTTGAGTCCATCTCAACTAATTGAAACTTGTACAATTCCTCCGTCTTATATAAACTACCTAATTACTGAATCAAAGACCTTATCGGTGGCCCTAAGGAGTTGATGGCACCTAAGAGGTTTCAAACCTGAGACCTTAGAGAGAGTAGACTTTCAAGTTCCAAGCTTTGACTACCATGTTAACCCATACTTAGTTTTAAAAATCTCCTTGATATTGTCAAGACTAATAATTGGTAGTATACAAAAATAATATTTTATGGATGATTTTAACAATTTTCTTAGACATTTTGAGGGATTTATAACATTTTATAACAATGAAATTATTTTTTCTCTTTACTTTAAATATTAATATAAAATTTTGACTAGACAAATCTTTAATTTTAAATTTTATGATTGTAAAAATATAATTATTTTTTAATTAAATGGGGGTAAAATAATATTAAGATATAATTTAAAAGATTAATGTATAATTAATATTTAATTTTTTTACTCATTTTAAAAATTACATTATTTTAAATTATTTTTAAAAATTAAAATTTTAAATAAAAGAAATCAAAATTGAGAATGATGTTGAAGTATGGAGCAAAACAATCCAATTATGCAAAAGTTCCGACGATTTTCTAATTTTTAAATCTGAATAACTCCAGGTCATCGGTCCGGAATCGCCATATCCTGCCAATGAAATATGACCACGTCGGTACTGAAGAATTAAACCGCACGCGAACCCTTGCTTCACGCATTCGCCATAAGCCGTCGATCGCGACTTTCAATCGAACAAAATAAACGGTGATCCCGTTGCCAAGTCATCAATCCGAGTCGATATCTATTGGCCAATCAAATCTCTTCACGCACATCTATAAATATGAAAACGCTCCCCAATCGCTTAACCATCTGAGTTTCTCCTTCTGTTTCTCAAACTAATCTCTCGCCAAAAACTCTGTTTTCCCGAGGATTTTCAATGGCGCCCAAGGCCGAGAAAAAGCCAGCGGAGAAGAAACCGGCCTCCGAGAAGCCGGCGGAGGAGAAGAAGACCACCGTAGCCGAGAAGGGTCCCGCGGAGAAGAAGCCCAAGGCCGGCAAGAAACTGCCGAAGGAGGGCGGAGCCGCCGCCGGGGACAAGAAAAAGAAGAGGACGAAGAAGAGCGTGGAGACTTACAAGATCTACATCTTCAAGGTGTTGAAGCAGGTCCACCCTGACATCGGGATCTC
>CM065380.1:13950000-14005000 GCA_033060915.1 Euryodendron excelsum | reverse complement strand
ATCATGTGTAGATAACACCATGTGCTATTGACTAACTTTGGTGACAGCTTGCACGGTTATAACTACCCATTCAATTCAATTCAATTCAGCAATTAATTGAGATTGAGAAAGAGCTGATCTTTATCTTTTCCAAATGCATTTTGGCTGCTTCTATTTATGACACTCTCTAAACTCTTTGAAGTCTCGTGCATTGTGCTGAAGGGATGTAATGTTTACTTATTTGTTTTTCCTTGCCTTCATGATTTTTCATTATACCAAAAAAAAAAAAAATTTAAAAACGAAGTCTACTAGGCTACGATATTGGGAAAGAAATAGAAAAGAGGAGTGAAATTGATTTAGTAGAGTAGATTGTGAAGTGTAGCAAAAATAATCTAACATGTGTGTGTTTCTTTTTTTCTTAAGCTGTTTATTCTTTTTTTCCTTATATATATATTTTTTATAATAAATTTGAATTCCAAACGCATCATAATTCATGTTTTCAAGACAGTAGAACCAATGGTTTGAAACTTGAAAGAACTTTCAAGAAAAGAGAAAAAAAAAAAAAAGGATAAATTACACTTACTTTCCTTGAGATATCTGATAATTTCAGACAACTCCTTCTAAGTTTCTGAAATAACATTAAGCTCCCTTGTAAGAGTTATCCCCTAAATGGTGTTAATGGATAATGGTGTTTTACTATTTTACCTCTATGTTGCAAACAAACTGAAACCAAACATTCATCACATCTATTTTTTCCCACAGCCAAACAACGTTTAACTCTCTCTTTCACTCTGACAGACATATTTCGACTAGCACCAACCTTCACCAGCGCCAACTTCTGCACAAACCATCTACTGAGCCACCGCCGACGCCCCACATCCCAACCACAGCTTTGCCACCGCTACCGCCATGTCACCATAGCACTGACATCGTCACCCACCTACCCACCACTGCTAACTAGTAATCACACCCGCACGTCTAGCCACCACCGCCAAATCCATTGACCACACCACCTCCCTTGGACAGTTGGACCTTAGCCACAGTTGTTCATCATAACCCACCTCCACCATTAAGAACCCACAATCCCTCTTTATCAAAACCACAATTCCTTACACAATTTGTCACTACCCAATTATGAGAAAAAGTGAGGGAGACACCCGTCAACAAGAAGCACCAGTGTATATGTATATACAAGTGTATACGTACCAACGCTGTAGTCGTGTGCCCAATTTGAACAAGAAGTGACAAAGATCTCTCGATTGTGAAGTTGAAGATTCTCTTTATAGCCTGACACTGCCAACCACATATATCCACCCCCAAACTAATCTATCGCTCTTCATAAAAACCCCCAACATCATTCTACCTCTGTTTTCCCTAAATTTATTGAAAATAACTTCTAGAAATTGAAAGGAATTTCTAAGGTATATATACATATATTAATTGAAAGGAATTTCTAGGGCATATACACATATATTAATTAAAAGTAATTTCTACAATTTTGCATATATACTTTCATAAGTGTAGATATATATATATATATATAATTTTGGTTGTACAAACATAATATAGGGAAACGTGAGTTGGGATGGAGCAGTGCTGGTGATGGTGGGGAAGTGGGAGCTTTGTGTGGGTTAGGGATTTCAGATGGCGCCGGAGTGCTAAGGGTGTGCGTGATGGCGGTTGGAGGTGAGTTCAGGAGAGGGGCAATGGCGGCGATGCTGGCTGGAGGAGGCGTAGAGGCTGTCATCAGGAAAAGGAGAGAGCGAGGAGGAAGTGGTGGCACCCTCGTGATGAGGGGTTCTGGCCGGACGAGGAAGGGAAGGAGGGATGAAGGATGGTGATATTTTTGGGTTTGATAGGCTGATTGAAGGTGTGTGAGAGAGAGAGAGAGAGAGAGAGAGAGAGTTTATTTGAGTGAGTTAACTCAGTTAACATTCTTTTTTGAGTTAACTCAGTTGAAATTATTATCTCAAATAATTTTATATCATTTATGAAGGGTGAAACTGGTATTTTGAAAAATAAAAAAATTGATATTAGCACAAAATGTAGTTGACTGTAACGGTGGGGAATCTGGAACAGACAAGTAAACCATAAGACAGGTCGGTGTTATTTTTGAAATTTGGGGGGAAGTGTCTGTCATCTTTATTACAAATCAGAGCAAATTTTTTTGAAATGTCTTAGAGAGACAATTTCATCCAATGGTTGAGAATGATAATTTTTCTTCCATCAATGGCTTAGATCAATTCTTAGTTGCTCTTACCATTTCAATATCCCGCCCAAACACCACAACTTTTCACAGCTCCCAATATAGTCCCAACGTCTTTCTGCTACTCTCACCTACCGCCTAAACCCATTAGACTTGAGTAGTCAATACACTCAAAATTCATGAAGGCACTCTGCTTCTCTCGCATCCACGACCACCACTCCTCCCTCTAAAGCTTCTCACAATTGCTCCTGTCCCTTGAGCCCAGGCCTGATTTCAATTCAGCGTATCAACGGATGACGGTGTTGCTGATGGTTGAGGCCCCCCAACTACGACGTAGATGAGGAGGAAGTTGACTTGTAAATGGATTTTACGTACCTTACCTCACCGTAGACACTACTATCCCTCATTGATCCATCTCACCGATCTCCTCATGCATTTGAGGGTGAGCATTTGAAGCTTAGAGACAGAGAGAAAGAGGCACTCATTTATTTACACAAACCTGATGCTCTGTAATTTATTGGCCTAATTTTCATGGGATTTTGAAATTAAATTAGAAATATTTTTACTTTCCTGATGCTATTAGTTATGATTTGAATAATCTTGAGAGTATTGAATGATCATTTTCATTGAAATTCATGTTGGGTTTTGTTCTTGCAGTAAAAAGATTGGGTTCTTTTAATCTTTGTATTCCTATGGAATCCTATTATTGTAGCCTTGCTGAGTATCTCTCTCTTTTTTTTTTTTTTTGTTGGTTAGTTCTTCAATATTGATGATAAACTTGGGTTTCTAATATTGTTTTAAAATTTTTGTAGGTTGATGCTCTCTCTTCCTCTCCCTCTGCCTCTCTCTCACAGACTCTCAAAACAGAGCAAAAAGAGATTTTACTTGTGCCTCTTCAAATCTGGTTAGTTAATGTTCATTCATCTATTACATGTTCAAATTTCATGTATATATATACTTATGCGTTTGTATATGTTCTTTGTGGTGTAGGCTGTCACAAGTGTTTATAATTGGTTGGATAGTGTTCAATGTAAGCCCCCAAAAGATAGTGTACACCAATAGTTTGAAGAAAGTCCTTTGAGAAACACAGTACGTTAATTTTCATTTTCTTTGTTTTATTGGTTCTAGCAGAAATGATCTTTACAAGTTACCCATGTTTATCTGTTTTTGGGTTTCGTTTGATAATGTCTATGTTGTTCTTATGATGACGGATTTCATTTGGAAATTTTAATACCTGCTTTTAACTTGGTGGAGAGTTCTCATGGGGAGCTAGCTAGCTAACTATCAAATACAGTAACTTTTTATTTATTCTCTTTATTTGCTTGCATCTAAGTTTTATGGGTATGAGAAGAGTTTGAGTCCATTATTATTAACACAGTGTTCATGACAAAAATTGGATGGGTCTAGGAGGTTGAGTGAGGAGATTTGGTCGAAGTAATGTAGATGGTGGGAGTGTAATTACTTGGAATCATTGTTCTATTTTAGACAAGCTATATGCTTGGGATAACATATTGTATTTGAAAGTCAAAGTATTCCTAATTACTTTTCCACAGTTTTTTTTTTCTTCTTAAGAACTTTATGTGTAGTTTGCTTTGTATGCTCAATGTCTTTCTCGGTCTTTTCATGGGTTTGTGGCCATTAGGGTCCTCTCTTTGGGATACACATACTATGTTATAATTAGACTCAAATTGGCTGCCTTTTTTGTTTTTCTTTTAAGCTTTCAATATTACTTTTAGTTTATTTTTCTTCATTCCTTCTGCAAAAATAAGAGGGGGAAGGGGAATAAATGCGCAGTTTTATTACTATGTTATATGTCAAAGTTTAAGCTTGCACATTGATGAGTTATTAGAAGACGATTATTTTCTTTGGTCTTTCTTTTTGGTCAAATTTGATTCTTTACTTTAACCCGGTAATGTAAATAACTTATGACTTGGTTGGAAATTGAAGTTATGTATGGCATTTTATTGGTTGAAGCTTGGGATCTCAAATGGAGAAAAATCGTTGCGTTACAAGGTAAATGATTTTAATTAAGGCATTACCCGTATGTTTTGAGAAGGTCTTGATGGTATACACATTAAGTCCATTGTCAAAGAGATTGAATTTTTGTTATTTATGTACTCCACGATAAAAGATAGGATTTTTATTTTGTCATATGTCAGCTACTTTTTACTTAATAACATTATCTTTGTCAATCTCTTACCTTTTTATTTTTGCACTTAAATGGATGTTTCTATTCTTCAAGTCAAAGATCAACCCGAATTGTCAAATTACATATTTTATTCTTATTTTTTCTTATTATATCGTAATGTAAAGCACTTTTTACTTAATAGCATTATCTTTGTCAATCCCTTACCTTTTTATTTTTGCATTTAATTGAATGTTTCTATTCTTTAAGCCAAAGATCATCCCGAATTGTCAAATTACATATTTTATTTTTATTTTTATTTTTTCTTATTATATCGTAATGTAAAGCATATGTACTCCAGTTCGCTTGGTTTTAATTTTCTATTATTTCTTTTTATCTATGAGGTTTGCCTTAGTCTTTTTTACTTAAATTCACTCTAATAATTTTGGCTCTAAAATAAATACATATTAGTAATCACGTGACTTGAGTACATATTAGTTTGGAACAAATCATTTAGTTTGTTTTACTTAAATTTACTCTAATAATTTTGGCTCTGAAATAAATACATATTAGTAATCACGTGTCTTGAGTTTATATTAATTTAGAACATATCATTTAACTTCGTGTATGTTGAACAAATAGGATACACTATCAAATGATATATATTTAAATTTTATTGAGGATTGCCGTAAGCACGGATTATCTAGTTGTTAGACAGAGGTGAGTGTAATTTACCCAGAAAAAGACAGGCTAAGAGTTATTATTCAAAACCTGAAAAAGTCTACATCAAATACACAAAAACTGGGAGATTTGGCGTCGCCCGGACTCGAACCGTAGACCTTCAGTGTGTTAGACTGACGTGATAACCAACTACACCACGACACCGCAAGTTATGCTGGAGATTTATATAAGTGTATATATACGTGTGTAAAATATTGAGCTCCCTCTCTTTCTCCTTGGTTTCCTTTTATTCCAGTTATATTGCAATTCCACCCCCTCTCATCGGGAGAAACCCTAGCTTATCTTCCCCTCTTCTTTTCATCCCTCTCATTCAGATCTCTCTCTCTCTCTCTCTCTCTCTCTCTATATATATATATATATACACAAATTCAATCAGATCTCGCTCTTGTGTTGAGCGTATCTCTTTCTAGGGTTTGGCCAAAATGTCAGGTGCTGCTGCCTTGGACATGTCCCTTGACGATCTGATAAAGAGCAACAAGAAATCCGGAGGAGGTGGTAACTTTAGAGGCAGAGGTCGAGCCTCCGGCGGACTCGGCCCTGCTCGCCGCGTCCCCAACCGCGGTGCTAATCGTGCTGCGCCCTACACCGCCTCCAAGGTTAGATCCTCTATCTCCGTCTCTCGATCTGTTTCAATACGTGTATGGGTCTACAATAGGTGATTCGATGTATCGAGATCTGTTTCGTTGCCTTTATCTAATGAATTTTTGGTTGCGGAAAAACATCGGTGGTTCAGGCACCGGATTCGAACTGGAAGCATGACATGTTTACTGCAGATCAGGCGATGGCGTACCCAGGTCAAGCAGGTGGTCGATCCTCTTCCATAGAGACCGGAACGAAGCTTTACATATCAAACTTGGAGTATGGTGTGTCGAACGAGGACATCAAGGTAATGCGTTCATTTATTTGTCATCTTTCTTTGATTTTTTTTTTCTTCAGTCTCGTCGTGTAAGAGAAAAACTTCTTATCTATCTAGCTGAAGGGTTGTTTGGTTTGTTCTGTTAGTAATTTTGTGTTGATAAACATATGGATCTAGTGGATGTCTGTATTCTCGTATCAATTTTATGCTATGAAATGTGAAAAGTGTGAGCATTATGTACCTAATTTCTCTTTGGGTATTTTTTACTACACATTCTTGGTGCTTTTTTTTTATGCTTCTTGGGTGGCAGGAAAATAGTAATTTAATGCCAGTATTAGTTAAAGATTTCTCTACTTTTTTTGTTGTTGTATGTGATGTCATGTTTCGGAAGGTGAAATAATTTAATGGAGGTTCTTTTGTTTGACAATAGATATCTACTGAGGTAGGAGTTGTACTTAAAAAAATTTGTGTGGAATGTATCCACTTCCTAGATATTTGTAAAGATTGATTCGAAATTTCCAGGTTACAATTTGACTGCGTAAATTCAAAATGTGGTCTTGCTTCTGTTGGTAGCTTGGTGCTTCCATAAGAAGTACAAGAGTGTGTCATTTGTTTGGTCTAGATGAACTTGAGATTGAGTCGGAATGTACTCTACTAGGCTGCTTTAGTACATGACTAGTTTGGTCACTAGGCATGGCTAGCTCTGTGCACAATGGTTAATCTCGGGGGTATTAGTGGACAGTTTCATCTAATATCTGTAAGCTGTGTGGACCCAAATGATGTTAAGATGGATGAGTTTCCTTCTGATGTCAGTTTCTCTGTTTCTTTCGTTTTTATTTTTAAAGAAATTTTGCTTTGAGTTTCTTTTTGAAGATGTGGTGCTGTTTGTAAGGGGAGGACAGGGCAGCAATTGGTACAGTTAGTCTTTTGTATGCCATGTACGATTAATGCATTGCAATGAGTTAATCTTTCTTGCTAAACGTGTCAAAGTTTTTTATTGGTTTTCATGACAAGTCTTTTTCTCTGTTTGTATTTGTGACTTCTGTATTCATGAAAAATCTGTGAAAGGAAAAAAATGGAGAATGTTATTTGATCTAGACTCAAGTATACAGTATTCTTTAGCAAAATATTAAAATGTGGTCTTTTGTGCTCACTAAATCAACATAGGTTTTGTTTAAGATACCACTCATTTCCTTTCTTTTAATGGATTTGGTAGCTACTTGATAAAGCATCAGGAATTTATTGGTATTTAGCCACTAAACAGTATACTGTATATTTTTACTTTTCCCAATGAAATAACTTTCCCCATGTGTGTATGTGTGTATATTTATCTTTGTTATGAAGGGTTCAGAACTATCATATTTACTTGGTTGGGCGCTGCTAATATAAGTTATATGTGCACAGGAACTCTTTTCAGAGGTTGGTGATCTGAAACGATATTCTATACATTATGACAGGAGTGGGAGATCAAAGGTATCTTATCAAGTTTGGCATAGCGTGATCTCTTGGAATAGCGTGATCTCTTGGAACAATTCTTTGTCCTACTGTGGTTTAGAACTTTAGAGAACTTTTTTCTGTAGGGAACAGCAGAAATTGTCTTCTCACGACGACAAGATGCTTTATCAGCTGTCAAGAGGTACAACAATGTGCAGCTTGATGGGAAGCCAATGAAAATTGAGATTGTGGGGACAAATATTGTCACTCCTGGTGTGCCTTCGTCTGCAAATGGTTCTTTCGGAAATTCAAATGTGGTTCCAAGAAGGTATCCTGGTTGTTTGAATGTCTAAACGTGTTTTTTACTTTTGAGATGGGCTGTATGCATGTTTTGTTTCATTGTGTTATCATTAAATCGACGAGGTTGCAAAATCATATATATCTTTCAAAACTTGGTCATACTGTGAAAACTATGGAAATATTTTGGTGTTTTGTTGGAAGTATATAAATATTATGTTGTTTGTTCTTTTTAAAGGTATTTCCAGTAACGTAGGTGTTTCAAACTATGAATGCTCTGGTTAGGAAGAAGTAATGGTGGGGAGTTGTTTATCTTTGTCCTTAGGGGAGGTTGTGTGGACACCACAGTTCAAAAGAAACCTGCAGGATTGGGAGGTTGATTCTATGAGAACATTTTTTAATGTTGCATAATACTCAATCATTGGGGAAGGGAAGGATGGATTGATCTAGAGGGCCTCTTGAGGAATTTTCTTTCTCGTTAGCTCCTTTTAGCGATATGTAGAATACCAAAGTTTCTCCCAAGGTGGCTTTCTTTGCGGGGACTGCTGATCTTGAAGCTTTTCTTACAACTGACACTGTTAGGAAGCGAAGAATGTTTATTTTGGCGTGGTGCTATATTTGTAAGTCCAATGAAGAGACAGTGAATCATCTTTTTCTTCACTGTTGTCTGGCTAGAGATATTTGGAGCTTATTGTTTCAAGTATTTTTGCATTGAGAGGGTTATGCTTTCTTTAGCGGTGCATCTTTTGGCATGTTGGGGTTGCAACTGGCTGAGGCAGGTTTGGGTAGCTGCCCATTTTTGTGTGATGCGGAAGGAAATTCTTTTCCTTTTTGATGAAATTTGAAGAATGTATTGCTTGCACAACAAATTAAAAGTATGTCACTTTGTGCATTCATTGAGTGTGTCTTTCTATAAACATTCTTAGAGATCTATATAGTTTAGAGAATGGCTAAACTGATGAGCCTAGAAAAGGCGGTCCTTAAATAGTGTCACAAGCACCTGTAGTGCCTGGTTCATTAGACTGAAGTAATGTAACTGCATACACCCTAGCAGAGTCGAATCTCAAGTAATCCATTGAAAACACTCGGGAGATTGAGAGCTGTAATCAAAATGTTTTAGTTTGAATGTGTGCATGGATTTTAAAAGTAAGGGTTTTTTTTTTTTTTTGGCCATAGCAGCCTAAAGTATCGAATTTATTCCCCAAACAACCCAACATGCAAACTTAATCCACGATGCATGTAAAGCGGCTTTAGAAGCACGCTTCAGGTAAAGCGTGGTTTTGAAATCTGCCTTACCTTTGTATACTGAAAAGATAGTATCTATCCACTGTAGTATACTATATGGCAGTATGCGGTGGAAAGCGTAGTTCAAGACCGTGCTTCATGTGAAGCGGGGTTCAAGACTGCGCTTCACATGTGAAGTGCAGTCTTGGACCACGCCTCTTATTCTTAAATCATTTAGCCGGTGCTCCTCGGGTTTTTGTTTACCAAAATAACCCAAAGTATCAAGCTTATTCCCCAAACAACCCAACATGCAAACTTAATTCATGATGCATGTAAAGCGGGCTTTAAAAGCACGCTTCAGGTAAAGCGTGGTTCTAAAACCTACTTTACCTTTGTATATTGAAAAGGTGGTATCTCTGTACTGCAATATTTTGGATGGTAGTATATGGTGGAAGGTGTGGTCCAAGACCACGCTTCATGTGAAGTGGGGTTCAAGACCGCACTTCACATGTAAAGCGCGGTCTTGGACCACGCCTCTTATTCTTAAATCCTTTAGCTAGTGCTCCTCGGGTTTTTTTTTACCAAAACAACCCAAAGTATCAAAACTTATTCCCCAAACAACCCAGCATGCAAACTTAATCCATCATGCATGTAAAGCGGGATTTAAAAGCATGCTTCAGGTAAAGCGTGGTTCTAAAACCTACTTTATCTTTGTATACTGAAAATGTGGTATCTCTGTACTGCAGTATTTTGGAAGGCAGTATACGACGGAATGTGTGGTCCAAGACCACGCTTCATGTGAAGTGCGGTTCAAGACTGTGCTTCATGTGAAGCGAACCTCGCTTCACATGAAACGTGGTCTTAGACCACACCTCTTATTGTTAAATTCTTTAGCCCGTGCTCCCACTCGCCCAATATTCTCTCAAATCCCTCAAATCCCTAACACTCTACACTTTTGTTTCCCAACAACCCTTTTTTCCCAAACAAGCCCCCCTCCTCCAACAATTCTTCATCCTCTAACAACCAAGTACCTTTCTTCCTCCCTCCTCCTCCTCCTCCTCCTCTAACAACCATTTGGTCCTTCACCAAGCCTACAGCAGCTAGGGCCCTCCTATACTTTGTTAATTTAATATTAATATAATATAATGTTAGTACATTATAGGATAGTTATAATGTATATATTGCATTATAATGTATTATTATAAAGTAATATAAGATTAATTATAATGTATTATTATAATTATAATTATAATACTATATTAATATTAATATAATACATTATAATGTATTATAATAATATATTATTATGAAGTAATATAAGATTAATTGTAATGTATTATTATTATTATAATTATTATAATGCATAGTTTTAATGTAATATTAATATAATCACATAATGTACGGTTTAGGGTTTAATATAATATAATAAAATATATTAACACAAAAAAAATTAATAATAGAGGCTTTAAAATAGGGTTTTTAACCTAGGGTTTTTAACCAAACCCTAGATACCTATCCGTAGGTTATCCTAACTCTAGTTATAAGGCCATGATCGTATAATCAAGAAATCACATAACGTAAAATAAATAAATAATATATATATTAAACAAATACACTAACATAAACAAACAAATCATATTAAAATTCCTTAAACATTGAAATGAAATGTAAACAATGTTACTGTATATATAATATTATATATATATATATATATATATATATAAAATTTAACACAAATATAGAGATGCGTATCTAAACATTATATATATATGCAATGTATAGATGATTGAGAACAATATATAGATACCAACACTATAAAAAATAAATACACACTTACCAAATGGTTGTTGGAGGAGGGAGGCAAGAGGAAGGAAGCTACTTGGTTGTTGGAGGAGAGGGGCTGTTGGGGAACAAGAGTGTAGAGTGTTAGGGATTTAAGGGAATCCTGGGGGAGGGGGAGCACTGGTTGGCGGATTTAATAAGAATAAGAGGTGTGGTCGAAGACCACGCTTCGTGTGAAGTGTGGTCTTGAATCTCGTTTCACATGAAGCATGGTCTTGGACCACACCTTGCAGCGTGGTCTTGAACCCCACTTCACATGAAGCATGATCTTGGACCACACCTTGCAGCGTGGTTTTGAACCCCATTTCACATGAAGCATGGTCTTGGACCACACCTTCCACCTTATACTGTCATGCAGTATTGCAGTGCAGAGAAACCATTTTTTCAGTATACAGAGATAAAACGTGTTTTAGAACCACGCCTTACATGAAGCGTGCTTTTGAAGCCTGCTTTACGTGTATCATAGATTAAGCTTGCATGTTGGGTTGTTTTGGGGAATAATAAGTTTGATAGTTTGGGCTGTTTTGGTTAAAAAAAAGCCCCCAAATCTCTGCATCTTAGAGGGTGAATAATGATGATCTTTTGCCTTTGAACCAATGATATTTGGAGAATTGGCTTTAAGGAAGCATCCCAAACCATTTCAGTTGTTGCTCGAAAGTGAAGCTTATTGTACCACTTGCTACATGCTAAATCGTAATCTTTGAAGGAGAACATCAATAAATCCCTTTATAGAAAGATTTTGTAAGAGCATTAATCTTTCCTCCGCTAGGCCCTCCTCAATTGAAGACATCCTCTAACCTTAGACCCCAAAATGTAATCAACCAATTATGTTAGAGGTGTTAGCTAGTAGTGCGGAAAAAAACTTAGGGGAAAGAAGTGGATTTATCATGGCTGGCATTGAGCCCTTAATGATATGACTTAATTCGAACACTTTACTGAACTGTTATAAAATGTTGATTATTATTATTGTTATTATTATTTCTCTAAACTAGATGTGAAAGGGACGTGTGTATTGTGACAAGGGCCACTAGACCGTGACAACAAGCCTGCTCTAGCTGGGCTGAAACCACCCTAGTCCTTAACTTCCCTTTACCCTCACTTTCCACTCTTTTCCAGATTCTGTAGTTTTTTCTCAAACATCTTCTAGTTGTTAAACTTACCTATCAAATCTGTCTCTTGGCTTTTTAATTGTTCAAACTCTATATTTGTTTAGGAATATCTGGGGCTTTTTCAAATGGGATTAAGGCCTTTTATTGCTCCTTATTTCGACTTGTAAACATAGAAAATGAATAATTAACCATTATCAATTCACTATTATTTTCCTGTGCATAATGAGTTAATAGATATGTATTTTTTGTATTGTGCCTATTTTGATTTTCTCAAAATTTCCAAGTTGGCAACATAACTTGTAGAAATAGATCATTATGGATGAGGTGGAAGTACATTGTGGTGGTTTTTGTTCAATCATCAAATTTCGTCTAGTGCAAGAAAAATAATATTAGGCCACACTAAGGTCTCATCTATTTAATCAGGTCAGTGTGATATGTTGGGAAGTTGAACATCATGCTCACTCGATTAGAAAACCATGCATGCCTGCACTAGCGTGAATGCATGCGAGCACAAATAAAAGGATAATAAAATAAAAGAAGGTAATTAAAAAGCAAATTCGTTTGGTAGAAAAGTTGAGGTTGTATCAATTGTTGATAAGACGGTCTAGTCATTTGCACAAAAAACCAAAGACAGCACTTGTAAGAAAAGATTTGATTTGTCTAGAAGGCACATTGAAAAAGAGGAAAGCTAGAAAAAATGTGGTTTGACGTGTTGAGAAAAGATATCATTACTATTCATGAAATATAAGCCCTCCTCCCATTATGATTTCACACTAAAAAAGGAAGATGATTCCTAGTAGTTACAATATAGCTTTCTTGAATTTGTGTCGGATGAACTTAGTTTTGGCGCACAAATTCTTGTGCACTTCCATTCAGGCGCATGCATAGAAGATTGATGAATTACATTCCTGAAGTTCTTGTGGTGTATTTCAGAATCATGTCATATTAGTGTTCAAATTATCCTACAAAATTTTTATTTATCAAAAAATAGTAGTGCTCAAATCATGGCCAAAACCACCACCACAACCCACAAAACAAAATAAATAAGTATAAATAAACAAACGAGAGGGAGAGAGAAGAAGAAGAAGCCACTAAAGGACAGAAGAGAAGAGATCGTTCTTGAGGCATGGCTTTTCTGTTTTTCGAACCCATCCTCGGCCACTCTACAGGAGTATCCTTAACAGCCTGTTTGGAACTTGGGGAGGGGAATGGAAGGGAAAGGAAGGGAAAATCACTATTTGCTTGCCCTTCCCTCTTTGATTCTACAAAGAGGGGAAATGAAAGGAAAAAGGGAGGGAACAATTTTAAATTAATCTCTCTCCACCTTCCCTCCATTTTTTTTCCCAAAACCAAATAGGGAAGGGAAAGCAAATAGTATTTTCCCTTCCCTTCCCTCCCCCAAGTTCCAAACAGGCTATAAATTGCTCTTTGCAAGATTCTTTGCCATGCCCCTTGGTGAAAAAGTCATATGATGCTTCCTTTTGTAAATTTTTAGGTTTCTGTACATGCTATTGATCCTTCTTTTAGGTAATTTTGTTTTTTGTAAAAAATGATGTGTATTCCATAGATAATAGTTTGTGCATCTACAATAGAATAATGCACCTTCTCTTGATTAACGTGTTTTTGAAATGTTATTGGAGCAGTGGTCAAGGAAGGGGTGGCCCACTGGGAAGGACTCGTGGCGGTGGCAATGGAGGCCGTGGATTTGGAAGGGGGCGTGGACGGGGAAGAGGCCGTGGCGAGAAGATATCTGCAGAAGATCTTGATGCAGATTTGGAGAAGTATCACTCAGAGTCAATGCAGATCAATTGAAGGAATATGTTTTGTTATCAGTTGGCTCTTTATTCCTGCTATAGCCACTGTGTGTTTGATCATGCAAGAACCTCAACTAGTTTGTGTATTTCAATCATCCAACTCCTTAAAGTAACAACAGAGAAAGTACTGGTACGGAGAACTATTAGAACCTTGGTTAATGGAGCTTGGGCTTCTACTCATGGATTGTTCCTTTCATCTGGGTATGTTAAGCGGGTCAGAGTCCTGTTGTATGTATTCTGCGTCCACACATTTTTGGCTTCTTTGGCTACTTTAGTCCTTTATTCATTCTTCACGTGGAAGCATATAGTGGGGACTGGGGACTATATCTCTTTTGCTCTCCCAAATGCAACCAAGGTGTTACCCACAAGGTGACAGAATTGAGGCAAAAGGAGATTTCACCACCCAATGCTTTGTAGTGCTGGGGGTTCTCATATCACTGAACTGCAGAGACATCAACTTGAGGTAGTTTCTATTTTGTTTTTCCTTCTTCTCTGGACTATTTTTGATGTTGAAGTTCTGTCCCTACGTCTTTCTTGATGTGTTTATGTGGTTGATTAGGTGTTAGCTATTCTGAGATACATTTTTCCTTCATCATATTTTCTCAACGGAAATACTATTTGCATATTTGCTATGGACTTTTAACATGTCACCTCGTAATGAATTCACATGAAGTCTCCTTGCTTGGTAATAGAAATTGTTGTTATGGATAATCTGAGGGGTATTTTGGTACCTGTTCCCATGTATACAACTTACGTAGTCGATTGGTTTGTGAAAGCAGTATTTCTGTTGTGCCGAACTGGTTGAAGGGTTTCACTGCTTTGATAACTGGATTGGAGGTGCTTAGATGTTTTCCATCCAGTGGACATACTGAATGTTGGGTGTTGATTGCTGCTGGCTGAAACTTCATTGAAAGAGTGGTTTCTGCTTCATAGATAACAACTCTTTTCGCCTCATTTTTAGCTAGTCTGGAGCATAGTGCTGCAGCTTTCCCATACCAAGATGTTTGCTTGCTGGAGCTAATTCCATGATTATTTTTGGAGCTTGTGGAGGCTGTAGAATGCAGACTTGGTAAATGGTATCTTGTTCATCTGTGAGCTTGCGACCAATTTCTTTGGTATGATTGACAATTTTCTGGGAGATGGTAGTAATTGATTTGGGTTTGAAGAAGTGCTGTTTACATTGCCCTATTGTGTTGGGGGCAACAACAGTCGTGAATTGTATTTGGAACTTAATTTGAATTGCTCAAGGTGAAGATTTAATCCAGCAGGTACAACTCCAGTTGGTCTTGTGCTTACTCAAGTGCTTAAATATATACTTATACCGATTGGGGAATAACAAACCTCTTCTTGTGCCCTCCACAAAGAATGTCTTGCTATGAAAGCTGAGTTTGAAACACCAGGTAGGCTGAGTAGTTTATTGCATATTGTTCCTATGTAGATGGATAACTATGAGGATTGTGATGAAGTATGCATTCTGAAAGAGTGTGGTTTGGTTTCAAAATCGTCCATAATGGTCAAGGAAGTGGAAGTTCCATCTATTTTTAACTCCGCATGCGTGCTTGTTTGAGAGCTTCCTGGCAGGATGTTTAACAGTGAGGATAAATGGTATTTTGAGTTCTTATTGGTTTTGTAATACAAGAACTGTCTCCAGATGCCTAAAAACCTGCAGGAATGATGCAGCATGGGGCTGTCAATCGAACATGGTGGGTGTTCTCACATGAAGTGACAGAAGTCCTACCGTTTGTACTCTTTTACAAGCTAAGATGCACAACAGATAGAGATTAGAATCATTTTTGCTTACTCGGACACTTAAAATTTGCCTTACAGATTGTAAATGTGACTATGTAGGTGTCTTTTATGATGTGTATCTGATTAGGAAGTCGGCTTCCGAGGTTGAGCCGTCTCAATTTCACTACACAATTCGCGAATTGAGTGCTGGGAAAGCCCACGATGCCTACACCAGGTGGATGTGGATTGGTGTGTAAAACTGGGTACATAGATTCATTGGTGTGGATATGGTTTTTGTTTAATGAACATAGAATTGTGCTAAAAAGTGCTTTGTTTACTCTGTCAGAACTCAAGTGTAGAGGATTTTCTGACCAGAGTGGCCTTAGTTACCCAAATAATTTCTCAAACAGCTAAATTGACCATCATGAACCTTAAATGGTCTGGTTGGAAAATGATACAGTATGCTTCAGTTGAATATTTTCTGTGACTGAGAGAGAGAGAAAAGGGATCTCGAGTGTTCCCTATTTTGTTCCGTTGGAGCGGGGTGTAAAAGTGGGCTAGAGAGAGAGAAGGGATCTCGAGTGTTCCCTATTTTGTTGCGTGGGAGCGGGGTGTAAAGGCGGGCTAGTGTTGCATGTGTTGCTAGGGAGGACAAATTTTGGTCGCCTACTATTTGGGCAGTCGAGAATCAACCGTCCAGACCTTTTTGGGATTTATTTCTTTAATGGGCCCTTGGCATTAAGCGAGGGGATTAAGAAGGAAGTATAGCTAGTATCCTGGCTAAAAAAATTATTCTTCAGTTTCAACAAATCTGTGAAGTTCCTTCATAATGCATTCTTTAGACATTTAGATCTAATAAATTATGAACTTGTTAAACCCACAACCTATTCAATGCATAGTTTCCGCATTCCATATGGTAGAAACAGAAAAATAAACAAAAACAAAAACAAAAAACGTTACAATAAGCTGGTGGGAATTGAGAAACGTCAAAGAATGTGTTACGATAAGCTGATGTTGTAAACCTAAAGAGAGTACCATACTTCAAATTCTGTCAATGCAACAAACATATTCCCACACCCCACCTTCCCTACCAAACAAAAGAAAATGAAAGAAAAAGAAAAAGAAATAGAAAAAAGGAGTCCCTAATCTGAGATGAAATCTCTTTCTGATTTCTGTATTATAAGCACTATGACCAACAGGTGCCAACAAATAGAGGAAGAGAACACCGCCTCACACACTAGACAATGAAGACCTTCATATAATTACAACTATAAATTTACATGAGGTAGGATATGCAAAATTCTGGAGTATACAGCTAGGACTTCTTGGCTTTTGTCAACTTCTCCCAAGCACAGAAAATCAAGCTCAATATAAAATACCGTACCACCTGAATGCAAGACATAATGAAGTTCCAACAAGAGGAGGGCCAGTACCATGGATGTAGCAACCGAAAAAACAAGCTTATAAGATGCCGAGGGTATTGCCCAACCTGAACCAAAGCATCAATGTGACAATGTCATGATAAAAAGATCGTCACACATCAATAATGAATCAGACACCTCAATAATCAGGTTGCCAAACTGGTCAAGAATGAAAAGAAATTACAGCTATAAGCATACTTAAAACTAAATTTGATGTTGATACTTCCTTGCATAACTATTGATAATTAACTCAACGAATTCGTATCTCCTCTACTTCATACATCAGAGGCTAGGTCAAATCATGGGGACCTTTCAATATAATCAGACAGGTTATCTACTCTATCATAATTATAAACTACGAAGCACAAATACGGACACGGGTACGGACACAGGTCATGGGATTTTCAAAAAAATGAGAATACGGCTACAGCACAAGGCAAAAAAATTATTTAATATAGTTTTATTTTTTTATGTATCTGAACGTAAAATTCATAAATCACTAAAAACAAGATGAAAACAACTAAATAAGTTCATAATTATAATACAACAACTAACAAGTTATGGATTTGAAGAATTAAATTTAAGTGTTTTATTTTATAGTGTTTTAAGTTCTAAAATTTATAAATTAGACTCCATTTAATACATTTAACAGTAACATCTTAACCTGGCCGTATCCCAAAATGTGTCCAACCAAGGGACATGTGTGTCCCTAATGCGTCTGAGAAGTGTCCACTAAAAATATTATTAATAAAAGTATTGGACACGTCCTGGTTTGTCCGAGGAGTACATGTCTGACACAGATACAATACTCTAAATGGAGTGTCCATGCTTCCTAGATTATTAGCAGGTCCACGTCACGACATAAATAATCCATAGCGTTTTCTTTTGTCTAGCTAACAAGAGTTAGTTTTCAAATACAGCTAGTCACAATCTAAGACGCACAGACAGTCCATGGGATGAGCCATACCCGTGTCGGCCACATGTCAAATACTGACATGTGTGGAACACTCGCGGATACGAGTCGGACACTCCATTTTACATGTCCGATTATTTGTTTATTTATTTATACATTGGACACGGCTTAGACACACCTGTCCTATTTTGAGCACTTTAGGGACACATTAGGGACTCAACTATAAATTTTAAAACTAATTGTTGGATCAAAGAAGAAGAAGAAGAGGAAAAACAAATAAGCTGCTATATTGGTGGTTAATTTGTTTGGTGTGTTTTTTTATGAATTTTATATTAGATGATGATGGATAGTTGATGAGGTGTAATGACGTTTTTATATTTTCAGTTATTTATGAGTTTATAGTATTATGTATTGATGGAACAACTTTTTTGTTGTCAATGTGTTTGTATACTTTATCATTTTTGATGAAATGTAATTGACTAATTGTGAATTATTTGTTGTTGATCAAGTAGTGAAATATGTTGTGTTTTTTTATTTTATTTTAATTGGTGTTATCTTGTATATTTTATAATTCTTTGATAAAATATTTATGTATATGACATATAAAAAAATATAAAAATATATTCTTTTGCCGTGTCCCTGCCATGTCATGTCCAGCAATTTTTGAAAATTGTCGTATTGGTGTGTCTGACATTTGTGTCCATGTCCGTGCTTCGTAGGTCACAATTTTGAGTACACTGATTCCATTTTTTACATGATTTTATGACAGCTGACTGTTGTGATTTTCTGTTTTGCCTAATGATTTGGTATATCTATACTTCTCTAGAAACATAGAGCCTACCATTGAACTGAGAGGTAACTACGGGCCTGTTTGGTAATGCTTTTTGTTTTTATTTTTTATTGTGTGTTTTTATTTTGTGTTTATGCTGTGTGTTTTTTGTGGTCTATTAATGGACATTTATAGGTTATCGTTGTGCAAATAGTACTAGACTAATGTTTTGATAAGAGAGAACACATCCATTTTAGTGTTTTTAGTTTTCTTTTTTCAAATCTTGTAAAAAACTAAAAAAAAAAAATTTAAACAAACGCTGTTTTTTGTTTATTTTGAAAAAAAAAAACAAAAAACAAAAATTATAAACGTTGCCAAATAGGGAAGGCAAAGCAACACGTATTTGCGGGAGGTCCACAGAGGCCATTTTCTTGAATGCCACAACATGAAAACATGGTATAAGACAGGACTGAAAAACATGCTGCCATTTAATGTAGAAATAAGTATAATGCTATTTTTTTTAAATGAAACGAACAATTATCATTCAACATTAAATTTACAAGGGTATACATAATATAAATATTCATAACAAAGTAGGAATTAAAATATGGCATTATTGATACATTGTTCATTTATATTTCATATGTATTACACCTTTTTTATGGACATATTGTGGATAATCAACCAAAAAATAACTTCATGTCTTTACAAATGTCTGTCACCAAGAGATGCATATTTGTCTACTTTGCTTTCTCATTAACTCAAATATCAATGCAAGTGTTAGCAAAAAAACCATATGATGCTTGTCATGTGTCCTTGGCTATATAACTGCCAACTTTCCTCTAATGATGAGACCAGGGCAATTATAATAGCAGTCACTTGTCCTATCATAGTTTGTTTGTTTGTTTTTTTCCTATTTCATATGTATGTTTATTCCATCATAGTTACAAATAAGTTTGATAAATGCTTCATTTTCGTTACAATAAAGCAAGGGAGGGTAATAAAACCTTTCACAATTTTGTGTAGTGGATTTTCCAATAACGTGTATTACATGTAAATGTCTACCATCTACCACACAAGGATCAAAAATTTCGGTTTGATACATTGTTTCAGTTGGCTTGGAAACGGAAACATTCTCAAAACAATTCGGTGACATGATGGAAACGGAGAAGATGATCGAAACATTAGGAAACATTTGCAAACATGAATAGAAGTTTATCCATGTGAATTTCTAAAGCTAATAAATTACTAAAAGAACGTTTGAGGGCTATACAGTCATTTAAATTAGAAAAACTATAATAGCAAACAAACAGTTACAAACAATTTTAATAATTTCATCAATCATTAATTTATTCAGTTTAAGTGTTGGCGTTTATTTTATAAAATGATACTAACTTAATGTTTATTCATTCCTTTAATGCATTTGCTTTCAAACAAGTATCTGGAAATTTTGACTTAATAAATAAATTCTCTCATCAAATAATAAAGAAAACATAAATTATGATAGTTGTAGTAGTAATAATAAAAAAGAAGGCAGCCACAAGGATCCAAATTGTCAAATATATGTCAAAACAACTCATTGTTTGGGTATGATTCATTGTGTTCTGATGCGTTTCAGTGTGTTTTGGTATGTTTCAGTGGAAACATTAGAATTTCGGTAATCCACTAATGTTTCGTTTCGGTACGGAAACGTTTCTGTCATTTTGATGGGAACAAAAGAAAATTTTGTTCCATGCTACCAGATGGGTAAACACAAAAGGCAAGCAATTTCGTTATATTTCAGAACTGTATAGCAAAATCGGAGTTCTTTCATTGGTACAATAAAAAGATTTACTAATTCCCAGAGAGAAAAATGAATTCGATTATGAGTATAACACTTCTATTCCACAGTTCTGCATCTACCCAAAGATGAAGTCGATAATAAGTTGAGCTTTTCTTTTCATACACCCCACCACAAAGGTATAATTCTTGTATGACAGCCAATTTTTTTTCTTAAATAAGTATAAAAGTTATAGCAAACTTGAGCAAAAAAGTTTGAAATCTAGTAATATTGACATATAGCTAACCAAAATAATTGTGGCAGGTTGATTGCAAAAACTTGACGTCAATTTCAACAAAGCATGATCTATCTATTCATTTGTAGTAATAATATTCGTCACTGAGCTAAAATTGATAACAAAAAATAAATTACTCACAGGAAAAAGGAAATCTAATGCATCCCAGGCCGCATGACGAACAGCTCTTGTTGGATACATTGGGCTGCCAGGAGAAGTGAAGCTATATAAGGAAGTTTTCAATCTTGTACTTGTGCTCATTCTCAGCTCCAGACCTGCAGAGATAACACATGCTGCATTGATCAGAAGAATCAAGCCTAATCATAGTAGATAGAAGACACTTCAAAGAACTTAAATCTCATCATATCCATGGTATATGGGGTTGAAATACTACTACCCTGGAGAACTTTAATCTGAGAAAGGTAATGTAATAGTACTGGCTCCACCTTCAATTTCTGAAGCTGATCAAGTTGGGAAATTTAAGACCATATTAAAAAGCGTCATTGTGAGCAATAAACTTGAACTCATCAAATGACAAAAATATCTGCGGAGAGTATTTCAACTCTTTACCTGATCAGTGAGTTCAATGACAAAAATATCTGCTGGACCACCAAAAAAGAAAGCAGTTGGAAAATCAGGAAATTGCTTCCAGAACCTTTCGAGCTTGTCAACTGTTAAAAAAAAAAAAAAAAAAAAAAAAATTCAAGTCAAATCAAACGAACAATAAATAAGGTCAAATGCCAAAGAACCCGTATCTTGACTTCAACAGCAAAATTAAAGTACCGAGGAGGCATACCTAAGTCGTAAAATAATATGAACCTTGACAGTAGAAGAAATAGATCTCGTTGGGCCTGACAAATAGTGAAGGATTTGCAGGTTAACTCTCTGCTAGTTAAGAAACAAGACCTAAAATACTAATGATTCACACACCACAAAATAGCATGACGAAAATACATGAGAAATGCCCAACCTGCAGAGGGATTTTCTTTAATCGCTTAGGCACCAAAGCAACTTCGTCCAGAAGATACTGAATTAAAAGGAGAGGCTCACATCTTCATCACATCTTTCAAACAATATAAAATATTGAGAGAGAATATCTTATCACAAAAAGGAATTGTACCCAGAAGAGAGATTGGAAACGCCTTGTGTTTGTTTGGATGTCGATCCTGCAGATAAGTACGTTTACAATATGAAAAGCATTTTTCTATTTTTTCTTTTCTTTTCTTTTTTTGGTAGTTTTTGTTTTAGCAAAAACTGCAAATGAGAATAAGGGGAAAAGGGAAGGAAACACCCAAGGGCACGGGTGCAGCATTGTTGAACCCCCCTAGACTACCCTGTTGCTTCGTGCCAGACAGATCAGAGGCAATCCAGCACCTTACCGACAATGAAAATTAAGAGTAAAATATTGGATATGCAAAGGTATCCATCAAGGTGACCTCTTCATTCGCACTCTCTAAAAACCTAGATAATCACGGATCAAATAGCAGGTGGTGCTTCTCCCTCAAAAATAGAACCAACCTATTCATCAAAGTATGGTAAGGCTCCACCCACCGCCAGCCCAAACCCCAAACCCCATGTCCACGTCTTTGTTGCTACTTGCTAGAGCTGAAGGAATTAGCAGAAACAGAAGCAAAGATTTTTAATGTTCGATTGTGTTAACCAGTAATGCCTTTTTATTCTGGCAGTCCTGAGTAGCTCAGGACTTCATTCCCCATTCCACAGGTTCATCTCTCCCCAACCACTCTTTTGTTTGAATCACCAGATGCTAACTGGGTAAAATGGAGTAAACAAAATGCTACAAAAAAATGGGAAGGCCACCTTGATCCGGTTTCAAGCTGGCAAGAAAAGTCCAGAAATGAACAAAAACAACAATGCCAATAGATTTGAAAACATTTCTGGGATGAAGAGGGGTAACAAGACCAAAATTATCAAAAGCTAAATAGATGTTATTCCCATAAGGATGGAAGGGACATTAGAAACTAAAAGGTGACCTTTACATAATCTTTAAGAAACAACTCCTATTAAACCAATGGGAAACATTCCATGATAGGTCACACCAAAAGAAAAACATTCCATGGTAGGTGAAAGGTTAACTATGATTATTTGCTTTTGCATTTGATGGTCAAGAGACTTGAGACACAAATTCTCGAGAATGAAAGTGATCTCTTTGGAAACAGTCAGAATGCTGCATTTAATCTAAAAAAAATGGAGCAAATGAAACAACAGTTAAAATTTGTAATGGTTGATGCTACCAAATTGCGTTTCTTCCCTCTGATAATCTGTTTAGTTAAACACAGAAAATAAAATGCTTTGATAAAATGATGGCAGTGGATTTGCAGTTTGAATATATGCCAACCATGACCTAAAGCACGGTCAATGAGTTTGACCAAGATGCCAATGCAAATATCCATACCAGAAGACATTTGTAGCACCTTCAACAAGAGCGGATGAGTAACGGAGGAGGACTTCCGCATTATCAAGTTGAACTTCAAACAACTGCAAAATGGATGCAACTATATGCCAATCAACATCCAAGAAAAGCAACAGTAGGAGAAAGACTAATGCCCTCTAAAACTACATTGACAAAAAAAGTGTATTATCAATCGCCATTTAGTTAAAGACATCTAAAACAAGTACTAGAACCATATGATTTCAGAATGAAAAAATGCTTCTTCGCTCCAAACTACGGGTGCACATGGATCGGTTCGGTTCAGTTTTCTCTCTAACCAAGAACTGAACCAATGATGATCGGTTCTCCATCATTAGAGCCGAGGACTGGACCATTGCTCAAATGAACCGAACCACCCAAACCAATAAATCACGGTTCAGTTTGGTTCTAAACCGAGATTTTATAATGATAATAATTTAACAAATTGATCTTAATAGAACCAAGACCAAAAATCACTTTTGCTTAATAGGCCAACCCAACAGTGGGTAAAGCCACTAGCCTTCATTACTTTTGCCCTGAGAGAGTACTTGGCTTTATAGTGTTTTGGGAGTAAAAGTGACCCAACTTTCACTCGATGTGGGACAAAACATTGAGCTGTTGCTTTTTTGACATTTACTGTAAGTACTGCACAGTTCATAAAAATATTCATTTGAACAGAATGCAATATACATTGAGCTTCTGATTTTCGCAGCAACAATCTCATTTCAGTTCTCATCTGAGTCTATGGGAATATGAAATATAGAAGAACAAGGAAAGAAATAGTCATCTCTAAGTAATTACCATTCGTTCAATGTATTTGGTATAACAGTGCAAAGAAAATTTTCATGGTCCTGCTCTTAGGCTTACATATATATACACATATAGATATGTACATACACATTTATATACATATATATACCTCTAGAGAGAAAGAGAGAGAGGCGTCATGTGCGTGAGTGAAAGAGATCTGTTCTTCAAAATGAAAGGAATAACCTTGGTTGAACCCAACTTTTGGGATGTGCAACAGCTAGTTATTCAACCTCCCTTTTGCTTGAAACGGGACACTCTCACTCACATAGTAAAGCCCTTATTTAGAAGTTTGATACTGGATCCTCATATTCCTCTTTTCGCAGGTGTGCATCAATGGAAGTTAAAAATGCATTTTGAATTTTTTCCCAGGTTGCATGAATGGGCAAGAATTTACTAAAACTAGGAGTGTTCTCATATCCCACATCAACCAAATAATTTATAACAGTGCTGTATGTATCATAAAGCCTCAAACTGAAACGTTAAACAATGCAATGAAGGGGATGTGATATTTTTTGACCTACATATATGGATCGGTTCTTGGTCGGTCGGTTCGGTTTACAAATGAACTAACCCAAAACTGAACCAAAAAAATCAGTTCTACCAAAACTAGAACCAGGACCAAACCAAGACCTCCCAAAAACTGAACCAAACCAAACCAAGAGGTCGGGTCTGGTTCGGTTCTCAGTTCTAGCGGGTCACTTGTGCACCCCTACTCCAAACAAACAACGAGGACTAATGATAGAACAACTACCAAATTGGACAATTACAAGCAGCTGGGCTTAGAAGCTATTAGACACAACAGATGTGGCCGCAGCATATGAATCTACTTGAGAAGCACTCACTACCTAAAAGACATCTTATGACAAAATTCCATAATGGACATGGCCCATATGGGAATGCTAATCTACCCTGCAGTAGAATGACATTAGCTTCGCTGTTTCCAGTGAGCAAAAACACCACATACAGATTAAAGGAGGGCCTTGCATGTCTTTCCTTTGTGGAACAGATTAACAAAAAAGTGTTGTTTGAAGGGCCTTTTAGAGAAAAAAACTCATCTTTGAACCTCCTTGAGCTGAAAGGTATTTGTGGGCCTTGAGGGAGACTACTCCCTCCTATTTAACTTTCCCTTCCACTTTCCTACCCGCCACTACATGTAACTCTCTCTATCCCCACCCTTTTCAGGACCTCTACTCCCACTATTCCTCCTACCAAATGAAGCACAATTATATGTTCTTATTTAATAACCTCAAATAATAGGAGACCAAGAAGGAACATAAAATTTTAGTTTTCATTACAAAACAAAGGCTTACCTATAAAAAATATTACACAAAGCTTAACCATCGCATTCACCATCACACAGCGGGAACGAAAACTTCCACAACAAATACGAAAACCGAGAAGTAGTTGCATACCCATTTGTGGAACAGAAGTGAGAAAATATGAGAAGCAAATGATTGGCTCCACAGTTGGACTATTAAATCAAGAATTGGATTTCCATTCTCAGGCTCCCATACGAAATAATCAGCAAGCACGTCATAAAAGCATAACGGGCACTCAGTCCCATCTTCAGAGGAGTAAATTAGATCTTTCCCAGTGTGAATAATATCTGTTTCAATTACAATGCAAAAGGTGAGAACACAAAATAGTAGAGATTACATAGTGGGGCCATAAGGCACATAAGCTAGAAATCTGAATCAAGTCTAAATGACAAGAGTTGAACCACTTTATATTTCTCCCTCCATCCCAAATTTTGAGTCCTTCCTAATTTGGGATATCAGAAAATATATTCCTCTTTGAAAAGTCAAAGAACAAAATTTCATAATTTTTCCAAAATTATCCCTTATAAATGGTTATGAATATATTTAAAAGTAGGAATAAAGGGGCAATATTTTGGAAATCAATGCTTATTGCTTTGAATTTGAATGTACAAATTACATGTCCCCTTCAAAAGTTGGACTTCCCAAAAGGGACAAACAATGTGGGCTAAAGGGACTACGATTAATCAAAGTGCCATAAACTACAAATATATTACCTCATTGGTTATTCTAATGCAAATACACAACCACACACACCATTGTAATAGGTTTCATATATGACAACTTCTCTGTGAAACTCTTCCAATATAACAATTTATAAATGCGTTTCAGACTTGGCTAATTACTGATATAGATAAAGCATGGGTAGCTATCAACACACCAATACTTGCCAAAACTATTACCACAGTTCTAAACATAACTACTAGTACCATAGCTAGGGGTGCCACAATGCTCCAAGTTTTAGGATTTACAAAGAAATTAAGCCAAGTCACAACTTATTTTCAAATGTGGGGAAAGACTTACAGATAAGCTAATTAGGATTGTCTCTAACAAATACCCAAATAGTCATAGTGCTACACCTAACTCCTCATCCATGTACATAATCTGAGTAGGGAATGTCTTCAACTAGAATCTGACCAAAAAAAAAAAAAAACACAACGTGAGTAGAACCAGTATGAGTGACAAAAATATCCAATAGCCACAGCTTCTGTTGTTGATTTTCTTTAATTTGCACACAAAATACAAAAGCATTGCACCAGGTGTATCGTTATCGACTAGTTATTTCAGCATCAGCAAAGGGTTACCATTGGCTGGTTTTTGACCCCTGAACAACCCAATATGAGCATAATCCCTCGAGTAGCTATTTGTTCACAGAACAACACACAACAGTGATCCGAATAAAAAAATATAGCGTTTTATTGGGAAGAATTGAACCATGAGATGAGAACTAATCTACTGAGCTATTTTTGGCTAGCTCTTCCAACTTTTTTCTCAATTACAGTTCACTGTGTAAAGGAATTAACCCTCCTTGTTATTTAGGCTCTCAAAAGCCTAGTGGAGTAGTCCCAAATTGAGCTTCGCCTTTGAACTGAACTCCTCTACTACCAGTTGAATGATCCCTTTATACTCAATGCATTAGGGTTGGGGATGAAGGGTACCAATTAGAAGTGCAAATAACCCATGCAAAGCTAGAAGACCAACTGCAACATGACGAGTAAGACTCATGTCGGAGGAGTTTTAGGTTGGAGCTACCACTAATGCAGCGGCATGTGACATAAGTGCTTATGGGGAGGGTGGGCCACATTTCGCTAGATCTTTAAGTGCCACTTGTACCACTTGGTTGGTGCACTAGGCTGATCGAGACTCGACTTTTTAAGATTTGGCACCTACACCCGACTTGGTCTGTCAACAGTTTTGAATGTGAGCTATCCCTCATGCAGTATAACATAAGCGCTTTAGGTGGGGTGAGCCATAATCCTCAGGTCTTTGCGTGCCAGTCGTACCATGTGGTTGATCCACTAGGTTGATTAAGACAACTTTTTGTATCTAGCACCTGCAGGCAACCTTTCTGACAGCACTTAGTGGCTCTACGTCCGGTCGTGCGTGGTATGTTCGCGATTCGTACAAATGGAACGCATCGCGTACTATAACCTTCCTTTTTTGGGCTGGGCCGTTCCATCAAATCTTTGAGAACATGAAAGCCCGTGCACAATCAATGTTGTTGTGCGGGGGGATGCGATTCGTTTAGCTCGGGCAAAACAAAGCCATCTGGTTTGGATATGGTTTTTCCTAGTTTTTTAAAACAATAAAGGAAACTTCTCGTCTTTTCGTTTTCTCATAAACAAAAAAATTCGATCATCAAAAATACCATCGCTTTCATTTTTGTATGAAAATGGTTCCCCAAGTTTAGAAGATTTGTTCCTAAAACTCGGGTGGTTATAGAAAATTTACCAAAAACAAGTTTTGAAACTAGTTTATCAAGTTTTGTAAAGAAATTCTAGTTGTATAGCATTATACGGAAAAAAAGTTTTTGGGTTGTGATTAAATATTTTCCCTTGAACAAAGTTTCTGGCTCCGCCACTAGTAGGAGGAAAATGACTTATCATCAAATTTATACCAATGACATTATAACAATATCATCTACCAACGCCATGTTTTCTACTTTGAAATGCTACATTAAACGCAAGCCACTCAATTTCCCCGAGCCACCCAAAGTGCACTTGCACTCATAACATAAATTTTCTATATTGGGAAAAATTGAAGATTCTAATCTAGAACTGAAAAACAAGCTTGTATGACTAAGCAAACCAACATTCGAGGAGTACCAGCAATATTGTATACTAACAATTAGCAATATTGATATAAACAATGAATGGACACAATTGAGTATCAATGAGTTAGTTAAAAGACCAAGTGACAATCACGACTCACCTCTGGCACGGTCATCAACCTCCAAGGCTACGTCCGCGAATAGCTCTTGCAACAAGTTGCGTCTCTGCGACGGCGATGCTAGTGCCTGCAACAAATACAAGACACAACATCAAGTCGATTCACTGATCGATCAATTACAAACAAATTATTTATCACAAATATATATGCACATATTTATGTACGCATATATATACGGATGGAGAGGGAAATGAAGAATACGGACTCGTTGGAGCATTTTCTCGATTTCTTGAGTGAGGGCGAAGAGATAAGCAGAGGTTCGAGGCGTTGGAGCTCGTGTCATTCTCATGGAAACCTCCAGTTACAGAGCATTTAGGGAATAGATAACGGAGGCACAAAACGCAAGCCCTAGTTACGAATTAGACCAGGTCCGTTGTTTGTGTAACTGCAAATGTGTACCTATATGCATGTATATGTATTGTGTGAAACGGGATGTTGACAAGCTCTCTTCGGGCAAGATCACTGGAGGAAGAAATGACTTCAAATCTTGGAGAAGATTTGCAGTATTTTTAATTTATTGTATTTTAATTGAATTGGAATGTGGAAAGCGGCGTGGCAGAGAAGCAATACGACGGAGCGAGGATGGGCGTTAGGGGAATTTACACGTGTATCGGAGGATTGAGTAGGGATAAAGGAGTAGCAGTGATAGAGTCGCGTGGCGAGGAGGTAGGCAGGTCACTGGTGGAATTGGGTGGTTGATCATGGTTCAAAGTTTCTGACGTGATTGTTTACATTTGATCACTGTGGCCATTGGTTATGTGTGGGTCGGTGACGTGCTGTGTTTTTTTAGCAGGATCGAACTAGACAATGCTATCGGCAACTACTGCAAGTGGACTAGATTTTGTTCTCCAGCTTTAAGCCATTATTCGAAGAGGCGCATGATACGGACAGCCGAGGCTGTCCGATTAGGACTGACAGCGGGTTTGGATGGAGAAATTCCCATCTCATTTTCGCTATGTCATGATAATTTCTCCTCCAAATCCTTCTCACTTAATCTTCTTTCGCTGGTTTCTTTTACGTAGTGTTCTCTTCGAACATATCATAAACATAGCAAGAAATAAAATTATTAAAAAAAAAAAATTTTAAAATACTCATATTTTAATAAAATATAGGGTTAACTACAAATAAATTCTCTCATTACTGAGGTCTCCTAAACTCTAAAACGTAATAAATTATTCCCTTCAACTATTATTTTGTAACAATAAACCCATTCTATTAGTAATTTATTAAGAAAATAGATGAAAATTTATTATTTGATTTATACAGATTTACAAAAATATAATTTTATACCTAAATTGATTTTTTCTTCTATAATAATTACTTAATGACTGAAATATCTCTTAAAATGCCATATAAATATAAAAATAATACAAAGAGTATTCCAGTTATTAGACAATTATCACAAAAAAAAATGTATTTTAGATACAAAATAAACTTTCGTGAACATGTCCAACTTACATTATAATTTTTTATTTACTCTCTTGAAAAATTATTAACGGATTGTTAACAGAAGGGTTTGATTAATACAAATTGATAATTAAAAAGATTATTACGTTTTAAAGTTTAAAAGGTCTCAATAATACTGAGTTATAAATATATATATACATATATTTATATTTATATTTACAAATGGGACAAATTCATGTTGGAACAGGTTTTGTACCTTATTTTCAAACCCGCTCCGCTCTTATTTGATATATATATATTTATATTTATAAATGGGACAAATTCGGGTTAGGACAAGTTTTGTACCTTATTTCCAAACCCGCTCCGCCCTTATTTGATATCACTCCATACCCGTACCAATAAGAGTGGGACCAGACGAAAACCTGATATATCGAGATATTTTGTCATCCCTATGTTTGACACAGTCAGTGACTGTCCATCACATCAATAGGTTCTCACCATCAGCAAGTGAGGCCCAACTGATGTGCCGAACAACCACTAACTATGTTAAACAACCACGGCTATCCTTACCAACACTATTATCCAAAATGGCAGTTTCAAGGGCACTCTCTAAAAAAATAAAAAATTGCTTCAAGCTCTAATTTAAAAATAAAAAAAAAAGTGAAATTGTTTGATAGCAGCAGCCTGTTTGGAGCTCGGGGAAGAAAAGAGAAGGAAAGGGAGAATAATTAAAAAAAAAAAAAATCTTTCCTATTTGATTATGCCTAGAAGAGAAAGTGGAAGAAACGGTAAAAAAAAAAAAAAAAAAAAACAATCACTCTCTCTTTTTCTCTGTTCTTTTCTTCTATGTTTTTTTATTTTATTTTCTTTAAAATCAAATAAGGAATGGAAAACACGTTTCCTTCTCTTTCTCTTTCCTCTCCCAAGTTCCAAAAAGGCTCTAAGGTGTTGGAGAATCTTTTAGATGGTATTTGGATAAAAGAATATAAAATGAATGGATTTGACATCATAAATTTGAGGATTATAACTTTTATTCAATGTAATATCTAAGCCTAGATTTCCAAAATAAATCTGAGAGTTCTTTCATACGGAATTCTACTTATACAAGAATCTTAACAAAATACATTTCACCAGTTAAATGTTCAGTCAAAACCCCTCTTTGAATGGAGTACAAATTGGTTATAGCTAGAAAAGCATATTTTCAATCATACTATATATTGAAAGCATGGTCCACATGTAATAGTGCAACAACAGTTTGAGAATGAAAAAATGCCAATTAAAAAAAAATTAGTTAATTGTAATTGAAATGAGATTGAAGGATGCAAATCATGCACTTTAAATATGACAGAGGTCAATGCAGTGTGCATATATAGCACTGATAAATCTTTAGAGCCCAAATCAGAATGAAGGAGAGGAAAGCACATGAAGGGTAAGTAAGAGTAGGTGAAGAAAAGGATCAGCTCACCAGCCCATCATTGCTCTTTGAACCCTGTTGGAAATCTGATTTGCTACTTCCATGTTCAATAGCTGAAATTTGCAATTTCATATCTGAAAGGAATATGTAGACCTCCCAGTCAGGAATCACTATCTGCTAGCTGTTGTTGAATGCCTTCCAATTTCAGCCTAATCATATTGTTCTGCATCCATCATAAGGTATCAAGGATTGGGAATTGGTCAAACGGAGCTAAAAATTGGAATATAAACGCCGAAGTCTACTTGTAGTGGCATGACAAGATGATGCAAAACATACAAATTCAATCCTGAATATGCAGTATTTCAATATTTGCATACTCAGAGGCTGTTCTGATAAACGCATTGTATAGCTTGAGAAATTACCTATAATTTACGCTGGTCATCTTCAATTTTGCCAAATCTGGGGTAGGAGCCTTGCAGAAGTTGTAGTTAACATTTAATAATTCTTTAATAACTGGAGAGAGAGAGAGAGAGAGAGAGAGAGAGAGAGAGAGACGCATCCATCATCCTTGGGTTGGGACCTGCCAACTGAAGTTCACAACTAATACGTGAATAACCTGAAACAGAATGCAATTGTACTCACGTCTAGTCTGTCTTTTTTATTGCATAAAGGAGCCCCTTGACATGAGATTCAACTGGGAAAAGTGCATGATCCTACTTTCTCTTCCTTCATCCCCTAGTTCTGTACATGACAATCTCTCACTCTAGGCATAGATAAATGTATTGCCTGTTTATGCCTTTAGTCATTCATCAATGCGCTTAAAAATAAGAACAAATTTTACATACAGAACCCAAGAAAAGATATGGCAACACCCCACATTAGACGTTTTTTGCCTCATTTTGTCTGCTCCTTTATTGCTTTCTGATATATACATATAGATTAGATTCAAGGGGAGTCACTGGAACAGTGACTTATGTTTTTGTTTTGTTTTTATTTGTAACAAGGATGTTATAGAAAAGGTTCAGGTAAGGCGAGGCTTTCAACTCTTACAAATAATCCAATGCGTTACAAATAAAATCCTCGTTACAAATAAAATTGTTATAGAATCCAAAGCGTACATCCTTGTTCACAATTTTAGTAGTTAACGTTAGATCAAATAAGGAAGGACTAGTGCCATATATTTCGGACTCCAAAAAAGGGCAAAAGTAGGAAAGAAGAAAAGCATATATTACTGGTGTCTGATTTAATGCTATTTTCTTTTCAACCATTTTCTCGGTAACCAAGCAGAGCTTAGAAACTATGAAAAATAAATAACCGCAAACGAAATCCAATGCTTTGCAACAAAATGTAAGCTCCATTACTTTTGATTTTGAATGAGAATTACATAAACTTGGCAGTACCATCAGAAAACTCCTCCAAAGAGATTGAGAGAGAGAAAGAGATGGATACTTGACAGAGAGATTTGAGATAACATCTACAATCACCACTGATAGATCCACACGTCTAACCGCCAAATCCATAGAGAGTCCTTCCCTGCCTCTTGAGGGCATAGACCACATCCATGGCGGTCACCGTCTTCCTCCTAGCATGCTCCGTGTAGGTCACCGCATCGCGAATCACATTTTCCAAGAAAATCTTCAGAACACCGCGGGTCTCCTCGTAGATGAGACCAGAGATCCTCTTGACGCCACCCCTCCTCGCAAGCCGTCGAATCGCAGGCTTGGTGATGCCCTGGATGTTGTCTCTCAGGACCTTCCTGTGCCTCTTCGCACCTCCCTTTCCCAGACCTTTGCCTCCCTTGCCACGACCAGACATTTTCAGAGAGCTTGAAAGAGAGTTAATTCTAGGGTTTCAAAAGGAAGAGATCTAGTACCCTTAATTGGAAAATTGGTGGGGATTGCGAGTTCTCGGTTTGGTATTTTATAGATCGAATTGGGGATTTTGAATTCTGGCGGGGGTTTGAATGTTTGATCGCGCTCGTCAGTTTTGGATTTAATCGCACGGCTTAGAACGTCGATCCGCGTCAAATGCGTACTTTAGAGACGAATCGTTGATCACATCTGAATCGACGGTCGAAAGTGTTCTTAAGGATCGCGAAGCGGATTGTGTTTTCTTGGCGAAGTGCAAAAAGAGTTTGGCGGCTTTTGAAATGAGCATAACTCGTCCCACCGTTTTGGGGCTCGGCAAGAAAATATCCATTGGTCCGAGTAAAGGCCCAACCAAGCCCTTAAAATTGATTTTATTGCTGGCCCTTACTGTTACAAGACGAGATATAGGAATTGATTTCATGCGTTTTATCAACTGAGTCTTTCAACGTATTGGTTAAGTTTATAACATTTGGTATTAGAACAACTTTCACACCCTAAATTCGAGTCATGGAGAAGGGCAATCTGGAGAGGGTTTCTACCTATTAAAAAAATAAGGATTCAGTGGAGTCACCCAATTGGAAAAAATGGATTGCCATAGCCGTCGGTTATAGAGCGTGGTGGTATATTACAATCTGAGTGGGCCCAATTTATAGTATGAGACATGGATTCGGCTATTTCGGTATGGGACAGGATATAAGAATTGATCTCGCGTGTTCCGTTAAACTTGAGTCTTTTGACGTATTAGTAAAGTTTCTAACATTTGGAATCAATCACAAATATAGGTGACCTGGGGAGAACTTCTACCTACTAAAAAAAATAGGCTATTGTGGACGTCGACTGCGAAACATGGTGGTATGTTACGATTCTAGTAAATCCAACCTATGGTATTAGACATGGGTTGGGTATTCCAGTATGAGACAGGATATAGAAATTGATTTCGCGCATTCCATTAAACCTGCGTCTTTTGGTGTATTGGTCAAGTTCCTAACAAAGACGAAATCAGAATTTTAGCTTTCAGAGGGCTAAGGTAGATTTAATATACATGTGTACAAAATAAATTTAATATATGAAAATAAAAAAATAACACTTACTTAAAATATACTAGCAAAATATTATCAAAAAGTTATTTTTTAATATGTACATGTTAAGCGATGTATCAATTAAAGTGACATTAAGCAACACCTTAAGTTATGGAATCCAATCAGCGTTGGTTTAGACAAAATGCAAAGCATCTTATATTTTTTTCCTCCAAATTTTGCCACAAATCTCAATTAATTGGGTATATGATTATGGATCTTGGGCCACATAGAAAATAAAAACAAGCCAAAATGTAGATTACATAGGTAAATGAGTCATTTTATTACGTAGAATTCTCTGGACCTAAATTCATACTAAATATAATAAGTTTGTTTTCAACATTGTGACGAGGGCATTTCACTATTTAAATTTTTTTTAGGCCTTGATCTATATCACATATAATGAGATTTCTTAGACATTAGGGGGCCTTGGCCCTATACTTGCCTCATCCATGGTTCCTAACATTTACACTAATCATAAGCTCTCCTGTCCGATCTCTCTCTCTCCACGCTCCTTATGGAGCGCCATTGTTTAATCTGATTTTTGTAAACGATGTTTCGCACGAGATTGAACTAGTTGTTGGTTGAAGGGATACCGACTGGAGCATCAGGAAGCAGCAATATTTTTGTAACAACGATCAAACCGTACAAAGTCCAAACAAGGGGTGGTTGCCAAATTCCGATGAGTACTCTGTTCCGAGTGTCTTGGTGTCCAAAATTAAGAAGAGAAGTTTATTCTACTTGGACAACATTTAGAAATTAGCAAAAAAGAGCATAACAAAGAAAGCACGTACTGTGGACAAACAGGAACTGGTGAAGCCTCAGTAGGAAGCCCTCTGTTTCAGCCCAATACGCCTGAGACTTCCATTCATTTCTTGGCAACTCCGAGACGCTGGCGGAAATCATCCTCCATGAGGGGAAGGCCATCCCGCAACTTGACCTGTGGCTCCCATCCTAGCAATTCCTTTGCCTTTGTGATGTCTGGTTTCCTTTGTCTAGGATCGTCAGGAGTGTTCTCCACCATTTTTATCTCCACTTTAGGATTAATAAGCTGCAGATAAACAATACGAAGCATCAAAGAAAGAGGAGAATATGCGAAAACATTGCTAATTATATTATCAACTCCAAACACAAATGCAAGTGAATCTTAAACCTTGTGCCTACAAAGAGTTATTAGACTGCAGGGTGGCACACATACAAGGGCTTATGATTCGTGAATAGGTGATGAAATTATTTATGACGATCTGGTCAGAACTTTTTCCAGTTAATTATGGCATTTTAAGATACCATTTCAACCTTTATACACCTCATTGGGTCAAAAGACAAATGGAATCACCTCATTGGGTCTGCTTTATACTATAATAACTGAAACATTAAACATATACGTTATTGGTAAAAACATTAATGTTTCAGAAAAAGATAAAATTGAAGGATATAGAATGACATGCGGTCCTGTAAGAGAAACAATATAAGAATTCTCTATATAGTTGATTGATGATAACAAGTTATCTCAACAACGTTATAAAAAGGGGGTTGGAAAAAAAGAAGTTATAATGACCACTACTAATACAATTTATATTAAAGTTTATAAATAAAATATCTTGAAATAACATATTAAGAAAAATACCTCTAAAGTGCATTTACAAGCTCTTTAAATCCTTTTAGTGATGCTTTAATCTCTTTGCTTTGGGTTCGGTTAATGTTTCCTCAATCCCAATCAAAAAGATGAAGATAATAGAACTATCTAACTCCTTCTTACTAGTTTTTCCCCATATGAATTTGAGCTTTAACGGACAAGTAAATGAGATAATTTATAGAGTTCCAGGAACTTATCAATAAATACAAAAATATATAGTGTTCTAGCCTTCTAGGTCTTCTAAGTAATATTTCTCCTTAATCCACATATTTTGCCTCAAATTATGCCATATCCTATTACACAACACCTATAATATAGGATAATTTTGAAAATTTTTAGGGGGCCCACTTGTGCCCTCTCAACGCCCTCCCTTTGTCTGTGGTTGTACCCAATCCCTTTCTATGAACTAAGTTATAATAGCTGTATCTCATACACATTCATACCAAAAAGAAACTTGGATGAACTAAGTTATAATAGCTGTATCTCATACACATTCATACCAAAAAGAAACTTGGACTGACACTCAACTCGAATAGCAGTTTGGTCCTGTCACTGACATATAATAAAAGGAAGATTTCACAAAATCCAATGGACTTATAAATTTTCTCATTTCACTAATGTCACTTAATGATTCTACATGGCTAAAGAAGAAATCAAAACTTCAGATTTGTGAATAAAAAGTGATACTGGCGGAGATGGGAACTTTACCTCCTTCACCGTCTCAGCAAGTTCCAGCATAGTAAATTCACCTAAAAATGTCGAGCATTTAACCAGGTTAGGATGTATTATGACAGACTCATGTTTTAATGAGTCTAAAACAGAGTATTTCAGAAAACAGAATGTAAAACAACCTGGGTTTCCAATGTTGATTGGCCCCGTGTTGTCCCCTTCCATCAGTCGAATAAGTCCATCAACCTTTGTAGTATAAAAAGAAATTGAGCAATTTAGGCAGTCACAAATGCCCAATTCATAGTCAGTCCCACGGCAAAAAAATTAATATAGATATCTTCTTTACCATATCAGAGACATAACAGAAACTGTGTGTCTGTGTTCCAGGAGCTTGGACTGTCAGTGGTTCATCACTACAAGAATGCAAATTAGAAGTAATATCATGAGTGAAGAATAAAGATGTTGCATAATCTAAATGATTGGTAATGAATTACAGAGCAACAAATGAAAAGCTATCATCTAGCACTATTGTTATCGTGCAAGCAAGTCAGACAGGCATAGGCAATATGATGGTTACATAAAATTCCAGGTATAGTCATAACTCATGATACGCTTCAAGGCACACAGAACTGAAGCGTAGTGATGTAGTCTAATGGTTGTCTTCTTGGCAAATATATTAAAGAAAATTGTGATGTAGGGACGCTTTCAAAACTCTGCAACTGCATAAGGACTCACCGAATTGCTTGAGCAATGAAGTTGCTTACAACACGTCCATCATCAATATTCATGCGGGGCCCATATGTGTTGAAAATTCTAGCAATGCGTATTTCTGGCAAAAAATAGTAATGAGCTATGCATTAAAAACAAAAAGAAGAAGCAAAAATTAGTGGAAATTATAAGTTGCAAGGAGACAATATGCTCACCTATTCCATGCTGTCTATGATAATCAAACATCAAAGTCTCAGCAACCCGCTTCCCCTCATCATAGCAACTCCGGACTCCTATAATTACAATTAACAAGTCTTCAAGTAATTATTCCAAAAAAAAAAAAAATGATTACATTCTTCCTTCTTGAATCTGAGTTTGTGCAAAACTAAAAATGCTAAGATTGTTATGGACCATGTGAAAAGCATACAACAATATACGGTTTACTGACATGAATTCAGATCGGATGCCATCCAAAAAATCATTCTTAACAACATGATGGATGCATGAACAAATTGAAGAAGAAGAAACACAAGCACAGCTCTTGTGTAGATTGCAACTATTACTGCAAGTTTCTATTCATTTCTTTATTCAGGCATCAGAAATGCATAAAAGTGACTGCAAAGCACCATTTCCACATTGTATCAAGTTAGAAAAAGAGAAAACAGTAGATCACTTATAGCAAGTTACAATATGAGAATTGAGAAGTGTGCCCCATCAAAGCTTTTGAAAACAGTCACGAAAAATCAAAATAAAATCATTCTTTTTTAGTATTACACATTCATGTGATACTATCTTTCCCTTTTCACATGCAAACCAAAGATAAAAGAAAAGAAAAAAATTAAAAAAAATAAACTTAGAAAAACCAGTTTTTTATACACCGATAAACATATTTTATATAGATACATATATGTGTGTGTGTGTGTGTGTGTGTGTGTTTCATCTTACAGGCTGGTGCGAGATGAACTTACCAATTGGGTTAACATTACCCCAATAGGTCTCAGGTTGGGGGTGCACAAGAGGATCTCCATATACCTCTGAGGTTGACGTAAGCAAAATCCTGTACAACATTATCATAATTGTGTAAAACGAGAACATAGATAAGGCCTAGTCAAAATTACAAAAGCACAGATTAAAATCCTAACCTTGCTCCAACTCGCTTGGCTAGTCCCAACATGTTCAGTGTGCCTATCACATTTGTCTTTATTGTCTGTTGGAGTACATTTGCTTACATATTAGATCAGCTCTAACCATCCAAATTACATTTCAAGACATAAGCATGTAATTACTTCAATACTTAATACTAAACATGAAACAAGATAAGAAATATGCAATTAAACCATTTTTTGTCAAGAAAATATTATCACTATAAATGTCCCTAAGCTAAAGATCACGCTACCCAACTGATGTGAATGTGACCAGATTAATGTCAATTGGCCAAAAATCAATGCCAGCAAGAATTTTTGTTTTCGCAAGAAAAAGAACAACTGTTAGGCTGTTGAACTATGAGATTAATCATTATGACTGAAAAAATTGATGACAAATCAAGATAATCTTTGTATCAGCAAAGCATATGGCAATTTTGCTATCAGTGTGTTTTTCGACAAGAAGCATTACTACTAAGATTGTGAACCATAAGATTGACCATCTTGACATAGAGGGACAATCAATAGATCCCACAATGCAGAAAATCACATCGTGGTGATTGTTAAAATGCAAATATAGGAACAGTTGAAATGGGCCTATGTTTCGCCCTTTTATTTATGGAAGCGTTGATGGCATTTGGTTCTAAAAACTATTGTGGGTATCCCAATGGAATCCGGAGTTAAATGGGACCAGAAAAAGACAATATAATAAATAATTTTTCTGGAAAATAGAAGATGCACAAGATAGGATCATAGGATAGTGAAAAAACAAAAGATTAATGTTGCTGTTAAAAACTGTGCTAACCACATAGCTGATGCAATAGGACAGAGAAGAGAGAGCTACTTCAGTTGTGGCTTGCATTGAGCAAAAATGAAAATCTTGAACTGTTCTTCTCACAATTCAGAGGAGAAGAATACATGAGAAGAAAATAATAGGTCAGAGAAAATAGTGGTAATGATGCAAACTGATCAGCAAAAATGGAATGCCAATAAACATACCTTCACAGGATTATATTTATAAAAAATTGGAGAAGCAGGGCATGCGAGATGGTATATCTGATCAACCTCAACTAACAATGTCTCAGTCACATCTACAAAAAATGAAGCAGATCACATAATTATACCAAATCAACAAGGAACATCGTCAAAGAAAGCGTAATTATAAGAAGAAGAAGTTCAGATAGTATATGGATGTTCGATAATCCTGCATACATGGGTTCTGGTCCTTTAGTTGACTTAGTGGATACTTCTACTAAGACATACATACACCCATCTATCCTCTAACATTAAGCTAACGCCAGAGTTTGTCTGACCAACAGTTTTGAGCTATCATGCCTGCTCCCACTTGGGACAATCCTGGTAAGAAAGAAAAAACCCACCTCGTCCATGCTCATTGTGCATGATATCCCTCAAGTTTATATATGTATATAGACTATAGAGAGAGATGTTCAACATTCAAATATATGTTTTGACTGGATGCTTATGGTACTAATTCCACTGTATCTACATAAGAAAAATCCTTTGTGAGCAGAAATATATAGCATGGACAGGTTGTTCTATTACAAAACACTTCAATTGAGTTTGCTTGATTTATATTAGGGTAGAAGACAAATTACAATTTATGTTTCAAAATTCGTTTTTAGTACTGAATACAACCATGATCAGGAGTAAAAATAGATCCTAAAGTAAGCAGGAAACAACAAAATTATATAACAACATTTCGCAGCAAATGTCATGGAGGTAAATCTCACAGAATGCTGGATATGGACATCATCTTCGGAGAGAAAATATGAGGATTACCATGACGAATAAGCTCAAATCTTGGATGACCAATCCATTTTCTAAGATTGTCCTTTGAACCGGTGAAGTAATTATCAACAACAATTACCTAAGTGAAAAAGAAAAGTGCATCATGTTAGAGAACATATTCATTTTATTTGTGTAATCCTAGACACATTAAGATCAGCTGCTCATTTTCCCCCTTTGGCCTTACCTATGTGTCATTATAACAGAAATATCCCATTTTCTATACTTAATAAACACACTTGACACTGCAAAAGATAAGGAAAAAAAATGCTCACCTCGTTCTTTTCATTTTCCATCAATTTATCCACTAAGTGAGAGCCAATGAATCCAGCTCCACCAGTAACCAAGATTCTCATATTGGACTGCGATCAATAATTACGGTTATTATTGAAGAGCATTTGGATTGACAAGGATAGAAGAATGACTATCATGAGAATGGCACTCACATGTAGATGACAATCATACAGTAAAGGGAACTTATCCCACGAAAATATTCATAAATATATATAATAAACAAATCTTCCTTACAGCACAGAACCACTCTACCCCACAAAGATCATGAACATTTGCCAATTGATCCATAGCTTAGGAATAAAAAAACAAGGAATACATGGGCAATCTCCTTGTTCTAGTATTGCACTCTACAACATTCATCACTTTGGTGGACTTATAAAAGGTGACAGACAAATATATTCATGTGATTTTACTAACTTTCAGCACAATATGTATACCATTTAGACTATCAAGGAACGCCATCTCATGCTGTTATATATTATATTGAATCAATTTAGGATGTGATAAATGTGACAAAACTCTACAATTTAAATATGCTTGTAATGCCAAAGGACTTTGAATGCTTTTTTTTTCTAGCCACAAATATAGTAGGGGAAGAAGACAAATTGAATTACAAAGATTCCAATGTATGAACAAAAGTATGAAGACATGATTTCCAATTGAATACAGATAGTACCGGACAGCACAATTTGTTGTCGGAAACAACATATTCTCACAATTTACAGCATATAGATTAAGGAAAAAAGGATGAGCCAAAAAAAGTTTCAATTTCAATGGATTACTTACATTCTAAAGGAACCTGCTATACCTGAAAAAATTTAGAAAAGCGCAAGGGAGAAGGGGACGGAGGTGGCTTTGTGGTTGTTTGGTGATCCCCATTCGAAGAATTCTTTGCCATTGCTCTGATCCAAACACAACTCGGTACCTGCCAAAATTTACACAACTAGTGCATTACATAAATGTATGTATACTTTCAAAGAAGATGGATTAATCCAATTTCAAACTCTTCTTCTCAAATCGTTCAACATTTCAACTTCAAGTCCAACAAATACAACTAGACTTAGGAGAAATATCACTTTTTATTTTATGTCAACTTTGCAGACAAACATAGATAGAACACCCAGATGAGGAAACGAAATAAGAGAACATGGGAAAGACCTAATCGTGAGCTTCAGATCAAAACCAACCAAAACCCTAATTACTGTATTTTGCTCTGCAAAACACAACACTCACCCACCTACATATATGTGTCTATATATACGTATAGAAGATCATATTATGGCATTCTAACGATCATAGAGAAGAGAAGGAGAAAACTTCTGCTACCGAACGATGTCAACTCGAATTGCGAGAGAATTAATCACGAAAGTCGAAACGTAAAAAGAAGTTAATGAAAAGGTCCTCCTCGATAGCGTTAACCGAAACAGAGACTATACCAACTACCGAAAACTGTGATATGCAATTGAACTCGATATCACTGTACAATTCAGATCAGATCTGTACAGTTCAAGACAACTTTTTTTGTTTGTTACCTGCTATTGTTGCTGTTGTTGTGGCAGCGTAGAAAATCAATAAAGGTCTTTTGTTCGTAAACTTTTAGTATCAGAAGTGATCTGAAAAGGGAGGTGATCAAGGTAAGGGATCTGAGGAAATATTTTCGTTTGCTACCTATATATAATCGAATCGAATCGAATCGAATCGAATCGCTTTAATGCGTGGGAGGCTATCTCTCTGTTAGATTAGGACACGGAATTCTGTCTGTCACCGACTCTAGAGACTGGGATTTCATGCATGGTTTCGGCCAAATGTTCTTTCGGCCCATGGCGATTGGACCTAAACAATGTTGTTAGGGGTAAAAGAAAAATTTTGCCCAAACGTATATGATATGTTCATGACAAAAGTCACAAAACATTGCATTTGTCATTTTGTATGTAGTCATTGATTCGTTGTGTATATTTGGCATTATTGGTTAAGAATTATGGATATTTTACCCAGAAAAAACTTGAACGGTAGGTTGTAGGCGTGCACAAACTAAGCGGAAAAAAAAAAAAAGAAGCTCGAGAATCAAAGTCGGTGTCAGTTTGAATCAAAGTCGGTGCAAATCTCCAGTTTGGGTTTTATTTTTTATTAGTTTTGTTTAGAATTACCTTCCTAACTCGATACTCCACTTTTTTTATAATCTTTTTTTTTTTAAAATCAACTTTTTTTTTTTATTTTTTTATTTTATATAAGTTATTTGAACTTTTTTTTTTTTATTTTTTCGCCAGTCATAGTTTTGTTTAATTTTTATTTAGTTTTGTTTTTTTATTAGTTTTGTTTCTTTTTTTTTTAATAAGGTTTGTTGTTTTTTTCCATCAATTTTCTTTTCTTTTTTTTTTTGTTTTATTTAATTTTTGACACATGTCAAAATTTTCATAAATGTTTGGTTGGACTATGATTTAAAAATGTCTTGAGTTCGCATTTTGTAGATTTGAATTGACTCAAAAATTGACCGAGACCTAATTTTATGTACGTTATAAAAGTTTATATATATTGTTGATGGTTCTAAATCATTGTTATTTGTCATTCATTATTTTTTATTTTTTATTTCTATGTTTTCTACTTTCTTTTCTGTTTTTGAAACTTTGGAGGATGCAAGGTTCATTTTTTAAGGTTTTAAATATATAAACCAAGTTTCATACAATAGAAGTGGATTTGACCGGACCTAATCCAATTTAATATTGATTTGAAATTAATTTGAGATATAGAATCGAACTAGCCGACTAACATCAAGTTAGTTTTGGGCCTAACATGCACCCAACCAAGTCACACCACTAGTAGTACACGTGTTTTTAAAATACTATTTTCATTAAAATCTTTATCATATCGTAAACGATCATGTTTAAAACTTAATGACGATAGTGGATACTATATTACTGTGAGCCCAATAAGAGTTAAGTCTAAGATCAAGAGAAGACCAACCTAGTGAAGTCGGTCCACAGATGCTGACTTGTCGAATTAGGCTGATGCTAATTAGAGATTAGGACCTAAAAGGGCTAGCCCAGGGATTCTAATCTAAAAGATAGTATGACTAATAAAGTTCATAATACGAATTCTATTCCTAAGTAAACTAGGACAAATAAAGGATAAGTCCAATGCATTAAACCAACTCAAACAAGGAAGATTCCTAGGAGGAAAGTAACTCTAATTTTCAAAGGGAACATGACATTCCAAAACCTATAAATACCCCCATAGACTAAAGGTGTAAGGTACGTTCACTTGAGTTCTAACTCTCTATATTTTATTCGATTCATTGTGATTAAGCTTGCTAACTTAATTATCAAAGTGTCTTCGACCCAAAGAGGGTCGAGTAATTCTCATTGTCTTCTTCTCTTGCAGATTGTTCGTACTCGTCGATTTGGTTTGAGAGTTCAACCAGGCCTTCTTAAAATTTTTATCTACAATTGGCACCGTCTATGGGAAGGTCCACACATCGATGAGTACCAGCTATCTCAGAGGAGGAGTCGATCTCACTGACATGGAGCTAGAAGACAGCCATGACGTCCGCAATCAGGATGGCACTCACTAGTCAAGTCGTCATGACGATGATTTAGTGCAAACTCGAGGAGGATGTAGGACAGGCTCCATAGTATGATTCCCTAGAGGCAACTAGTGGGAAGGACAGGAGGGTCTAGGACAGGCTCCATAGTACATCTGAAATTTGAACTACCGAAGGAACTATCGTAGGAACTTGAATCCATCACCATCCACTGGCCGTGTACCCAGCAATCTATCGCTTCAAGCAACTGAGTGGGAGCTTTGGCTGTGGGACGAAGAGACCGCTCACCTCAGGTCAATGATTAAAGCCATGAGGAAAGCGATTGCCAGACGAGATGGACGAGTACCTGACAAATCCTTAGATCGACGGCGGAGAAGGAGGACGAAATTTAAGAAACACAAGCCCCACAGCCGCACACATAACAGGGAGCTAAACTTCCATTACAAGGCACTACATGGACTGATGGGAAGATCGACAACCTCAAAGAAATCAAATACCAACAAGAGATCCGATAAGGGTCAAGCCAGAGTAGCAATATTAGGACAAATGGTTGAATGATCGGTTAAACAACCGAGATAAGCACCATAAGGGATGGACAACCCAGGATATAGCCAAAAGAGCCTTTGACCAGATTGCTTCCACCCCCTTCACAGAAGAGATTGAGACCTGCTGACCTCCTAGGGAATTCACCCCACCAAAATTTACTCCTTATGATGGGAAGACGGATCCTATTACCCATGTTCAACATTACAAACAGATGATGGCACTATGGAGCAAGGATGATTCACTTATGTGTCGAGTTTTCCCTTCAAGCCTAAGAGAGGTGGCCCTACAATAGTTCGACAAGCTGCAGTCCAGATTAGTATCAAGCGAGAGATAACTTGCTGAGCTATTTACTAACCAGCTCATTGTTGGCCCAAGTAGGCAACCCAAGAGGGGGGGTGAATTGGGTTTTATAGAATTTTTAACAAGAGTTTCAACTAAAAAATCGTTTATGGATTTTAGTAACAAATAATCAAAGTATATGTATCAAGCAAATGAAGTGTACATTAGAGCAAGTATTTGCAAGCATGCATAATAAGCAAGTAAGCAAAACAGAGGCAGAAGAAATATGCACCAGATTTATAGAGGTTCGGCCAACCTTGCCTACGTCCTCTCTTCTTCGATCCTTTCGAAGGAATTCCACTATGCAATACACCTTACACAGCCGCTGGTTGTGCCACGAGTGCCCAGCTCACTCTTTACAAAAGCTTCTTCCCAAGCTTTCAAAACCCAAGAGATTTTGTCCAAGCTTCTCTTAAACTTACAAGTGTTTTTCCCAAGAACACTTAAACTTACAAGGTTACAAACCCTCCCAAACAAGAATGAATGAAGATTATACAAAGAGTGACTCTCCTAGTGAGTATACAAATGAATACAACTCAATGGATAACTTTAAACACTCAGCAAGAATATGTAACAGTTAGGTGCAGGTGATTTTTTAGCTTTGAAGCACTTGATATGAATGGTATAATTGCTCTTTCTTCCTTCTTTGAAGCTGTATATATCTCATATATATAGGTATGGATCGATTCTAGCCGTTGGAGAAGTATGGGAGAAGATTTGGTTGTGTTTGTGCCCATACCGTCTGTCAGAAAACTAGCCGTTAGAGTCTAGGAGTCGACTCTTTTCTCAATGAGTCGACTCTTTTTGCATTTCAGCAGATTTTTCAAGTTTCTGTCCAAATGAGTCGACTCTTTTGTCCTAGGAGTCGACTCTTTTCAGCAGTCTGCAGAATTGTTTGTTCTCTGTTGCAATGAGTCGACTCTTTTTGGCCAGGAGTCGACTCTTTTAAGCTTCCAGCAGAATTCCAAGGCTCTGTTCGAATGAGTCGGCTCTTTTAACTTGAGGAGTCGACCCTTTTTCCAAAAACCCATATTTTTGTAACTTTTCTTCATTCTTTTTCAAAGCTTCCAATCTCTTCAAGGATCATCTAAATAGGCTTTTTAAAGCTTGCAAACACTTCTTCAAGATTAGATGACTCCAAGAACATCTTCAATCCATTCAAGGTGAGTTTTCTTCATTTTCATCACTTGTAGAGCTCTTCCATTATCATAGCTTCATCTATTTGATTCAAGTCTTCTTCAATATCTTCAAGAGAGCTTCCATGACTTAGAATCTTCATTCATTTCTTCAAACAACATGGCTTTTCCATGGACTTCAACAACTCAAGAAAGCTTTACAAATCTTGTGATTCCTTCCATGTCTTCAAGACATCTTTACATCTTCTAAGAAAACTTCCATATTTTGAGTTGGTATCTTTTTCTTCCATTCTTGCAAGATATCTTCAAGTACTCAAAGTCTTCAATCTTTTAAATCAATACTTTGATCATTTTCATTCTTCTTCTTTGATATCCATCATCTTCATTCTCTTGTAACATCACCATTGTAGAATACATCACTCCATCATGCTTTTTATCATAAATCCTCTATTATGATAAGCTTCAAGTCAAGATCTAATTAATAATTCATCTGCACACTAAGTAGAATTATTAGATCATTTAACCATGTTTTGTTATCATCAAAATCAAGGCATTGACTCAACAATCTCCCCCTTTTTGATGATGACAAAACATTAAAAATATATGCAATTAAGCTCAATATAAAAACATGAGGATGAATATGTATTTGAAGTATGGGACTTCAAAGTCTCAGTTTTCTTTCCATGTCAAGATATATATATTTTTTTATAAGTATTCTCCCCCTTTTTGTTAATCAATCAAAAAAAAAAAAAGGATGCAAATTTTGAATGAGAAGGTGGAGTCATAGTTCAGTTTTTAAAAAAAATCCTCCCCCTCAATGAAGGAGTTTTCTTTGAAATGGCATACAAAGAAGCCTTTAAGAGTATAGACAATATGCTCAAAATTCTAAGAGGCTCAATAACTTGCAATATCAGAAAAATTTAGATAAAGGAAGATTTTTATACCATGCCTTAGCTCCCCCTTGCTTTTGTATTCTGTGCCTTAGAGCAGTCTCAGATTCAGGGTAAAGCAAATTCTAACTCAGAAGTGCAGGGTATGTAGGCAGCTGGTGATGTAAAAAATTCATGCTGCATTCATTGGATACTTCTTACTGCTTTAACTTCATCAAACCAATGCTCCCCCTTTCCTTTGCAGTTGATGCCTTATGATATAATTCCTGGTAGTGCATTGAGGAGTGTTTTCTCTCCTTTTGATCTTTTTGAGAAAAATTGCTCCCCCTTTTTGTCAAATCCTCAAAAAGAGGAGTAATAGATGGAGAAAAACAGACAGGTACAATAGCAAAAAAAATAGTATACAATGATGTTTATGTGAAGATCATTTACAAAGATAGTTAAAGCAATCATTCATTCAGTATTGTTAAAGCAATCATTCATTCAACCAAACACAAATGAGATAGCAATGTTAAGATAAAGAGATTCAAAACACACCATTCATTCATAAAGAAATATTGAAAGAGTTTAACAAAAAGAACCATCCACAAACATATTACATGATGCTTTAGAAAATGTCTTGTTCAAAAACAGAAAATAGAGAGTTCAGAGGCAGAGGTCTTCATTTTCTTTTGGGAGAAGGAGTTTGAGAGAGATCAACTGGATTATCAGCAGTGTTTGTAAATTTGCTGCTTGAAGGTCTTTGTCTCAGGCCATATTTGTGAGGAGCTACAGAAGACTTTGGAGGAGTTTGGTCAAGAGGATCAGAGGGGTCTGCAGGTGATGGCTGAGAAGAGGTATGCTCCCTTCCACTGGATCCTTCCAACTCATCAGTACTTGAGTCTTCTGCTACAAATTCTGCTGCTGAAGGGAAGAGTGGCTGGTATTGGTCTCCCACCAGCTTCTTCATATATTTGCCAATATGCTCAGTGGAAAGAGCAATGTCATTGGCAACTTTCTCTCTGATTTTGGTTCCTTCAGACACAAAGGCCTTGCTCAATTCTCTTACCTTCTTTTCAACAAAGAATAATCTAGTTGCCCCATTATCAATTTTCTTATCCAATTTAGTGAACATCTCTTCTTGATGCCTTTTCAAGTCTCTTACCATGCTCATCAAAATACTCATATCTACTGATTGGCCACCTGGAACAATGCTCATTGGAAAAAGTTCCCTTGGAGTAGGAGAAGAGGCAGGTCTAGAGGGTTCACCACTTTCTGGTATGGCACTGGAAGGTTCACCTCTTTGAGTGGATTCAATTCCAGGAGTCCCACTGTCAATATGTTTCTCTTTTCTAGGGGTCCAGGTCTTGCTCTGTGGGTTGAAGTGATAGCCCATCCTTGACAAAGTTTTCTGATTATACTCATCTGAATTAGAATCAGGAGTTCTGTGCTTTTCACCCCTTAAATCTATCTTGAAGTGTTTAAAAATTTTGGTCAAGAGGATCCCATAGGGTAGGCTAACTTTGGTTCTTGAGGCTTTGACAATGTGCTCTAAAATAAACTCAGGCAAATCAATTTTAGTGTCTGTCAAATAAGCCCAGAGGAAAAACAATTCCCTTTCAGTGATATAGTCAAACTTCCCACCTTTAGGAATGAGAATGTGACAAATAAAGTGATGCACCAATCTCAGTTCCAAAGGCAAGTCATTGGCCATGGGTTGGAATGAATCATCAGTAATTTCCTTTCCCAGTAAAGCAGATAAAGCAGTCTTTCTCTACTAACATCTTTCTTGTCCATTTGCCCACCACTACCAATTTTTAAAATTTGACAAATCACTCCTTTAGTGAGGGTAATGGTTTCACCCTTCACATAACTAATCACATTTACTTCTCCAGTTTCCTTTTCTACATGGGCATAGAATTGTCCAACAATTTCAGGATATACATCATCCTTTAACAAAGTAATAGATTTCCAACCAAGAGCTTCAAATTTTGGTTCAAAAGCAAACTTCTCTTTAGCAAAGAAAGCATAATCTATCCATCTTCCATTTAAAATGACTCTAGAAGAGAAAATTTTCTCATACTTATCTTGATTTGATTTCTTCTCAAAGTAAATGGTGTTGTCGAGAAATACATCTTCCTCCTCCTCAGTTTGCTTCCCTTTTCTCCTCTTTGAAAGCTTAGAAGAGTCCCCTTTAGTCTTCCTCTTCGTTCCTCTCTTGGATATGGGAGTCGGCTCTTTTAGGGCTTTCTTGCCTTTCTTCGATGGAGCAGATTTAGGAGCCATGGAAGGTTGCAAATGACGGTTGAAGGAAGTTAGAAAGATTCTAGGATGATCAAATATAGGTTGGGTAAGGATTGAGGGAAAGTTTTTCGGTGGTTGGAAGTGGAGATGGCGGTTGATCGTGAAAGAAGAGAGAAATTTGAAACGTTGGAATGATTTGAATAAAACAGGGGTGTTACAGTTTTAAAGTGATTTTAACTTAAATGAGTCGACTCATGGTTAAAAAGGGTCGACTCTTTTTGAGCGAAGAAAGCTTCCTGAGCTCTCTGTTCAAATGAGTCGACTCTTTTGCCAGGAGGAGTCGACTCTTTTCGACAGAGGACATGTGAGGCTGATTCCAGAGTCCAGGAGTCGACTCTTTTGGAGCATGAGTCGACTCTTTTTCTCCAGAAATGCAAAGATGTCTTTTTAAAAGCCATGAAATGCATCAAACAAGTTTGTAATCAATTTCAAGGATACTTATGCATTTATCAAACATATATAAACATCTAAGCATTCAAGATAAAGGGTTGCTCATTCCCAATTCTCTCCTAATCATACAAAACCTATCTTCATTCAAGAGTTTTGTGAATATATCTGCAAGTTGATGTTCAGTACTCACAAAATCAAGCAAAATGTCACCTTTTTGCACATGATCACGTATAAAATGATGTCTAATCTCAATGTGCTTTGTGCGAGAGTGTTGGATAGGGTTTTTAGTCAGATTGATGGCACTTGTGTTATCACATCTAACTGGAATATGTTCAAATGTTAAACCAAAGTCTTCTAATTGATGTTTTATCCAAAGCACTTGTGCACAACAACTTCCGGCTGCAATATACTCAGCCTCGGCTGTAGAAAGTGCAACAGAGTTTTGTTTCTTACTAGACCATGAAACAAGCATATTTCCAAGAAATTGACAAGATCCACTAGTACTTTTTCTATCAACTTTGCTACCAGCATAATCAGCATCTGAATAGCCAATTAAGTTCAAAGATATGTTTTTTAGGATACCACAATCCAAGATTAGGTGTGTGCTTAAGGTATCTAAATATTCGTTTAACAGCAACAACATGTGATTCCTTTGGATTAGATTGAAATCGAGCACACAAACATACACTAAACATAATATCAGGCCTACTAGCAGTCAAATAGAGCAATGAGCCTATCATACTTCTATATAGCTTGGTATCTACCGAAATACCTTTCTCATCACTGTCAAGTTTTGTTGAAGTATTCATAGGAGTGCCCAATGGTTTCGCATTTTCCAGCCCAAACTTCTTGAGTAGATCTTTGATGTACTTAGCTTGGTTAATGAAAATTCCTTCCCTTGATTGTTTGATTTGAAGTCCAAGGAAGTAATTGAGCTCACCCATCATGCTCATCTCAAACTCACCCTGCATACACTTAGCAAATTCTTTGCAAAGCTTTTCATTAGTAGAGCCAAATATAATGTCATCAACATAAATTTGCACAAGCAACATGTTATGATTTTTAACCTTTATAAAAAGAGTTGTATCAACCTTACCTCTCGTAAAATCATTTTCGGTTAAAAATTTGCTTAGCCTTTCATACCAGGCCCTTGGAGCTTGCTTTAAACCATATAATGCTTTAGTAAGTTTGAAAACATGTTCTGGAAATATAGGATTTTCAAAGCCAGGAGGTTGTTCAACATACACCTCTTCAGAAATAAAACCATTCAAGAATGCACTCTTCACATCCATTTGATAGAGTTTGAAATTCTTGAAACATGAAAATGCAAGCAACATTCTAATAGCTTCTAATCTAGCTACAGGTGCATACGTCTCATCAAAATCAATACCTTCTTCTTGACTATAGCCTTGAGCTACAAGTCTAGCCTTGTTTCTAATAATGGTTCCAGATTCATCCATCTTGTTTCTAAACACCCATTTGGTTCCAATTACAGGATGATCTTTAGGTCTAGGAACAAGATTCCAAACCTTATTCCTTTCAAATTGGTTTAATTCATCTTGCATGGCCATAATCCATGACTCATCATTTTCAGCATCTTGAAAACATTTTGGTTCTATTTGTGAAAGGAAAGCAAGATGATTACACACATTTCTAAGAGATGATCTTGTTCTTACCCCTTGTGATGGATCACCTAGTATTTGCTCTGTTGGATGGTTGTGGACAAATTTCCACTCCTTTGGCAATCCTTCATTCTCATTTTGTTGGCTTGAGGAGTCATCTTGATTTCCTTTGTCATGTGGTGAAGCTTCATTTTGAGTTTGATCAATGTTCATCTTATCCAAGTTCTTCTCCACATCATCTATATCATCATTCACAGCCTTTCTAGACAAAGAGTTTAGTTCATCAAAAGTAACATGAATTGATTCTTCAACAACTAAGGTTTTCTTATTGTAAACTCTATAAGCCTTGCTATGTGAGGAATATCCTAGAAAGATAGCTTCATCAGATTTTGCATCAAATTTACCAAGGTTGTCCTTGTTATTATTTAACACAAAGCATTTACATCCAAAAGCTCTAAAATATGAAACACTTGGTTTCTTGTTTTTCCAAAGCTCGTATGGGGTTTTATTTAAAAATTTTCTTACCAAAACTCTGTTTAACACATAGCAAGCTGTGTTAACAGCTTCAGCCCAAAAATATTTTGGCAAATTGTTTTCACAAAGCATTGTTCTCCCCATTTCTTCCAAAGTCCTGTTTTTCCTTTCAACAACTCCATTTTGTTGAGGAGTTCTAGGTGCTGAAAAGTTATGTTCAAAACCATTTTCATCACAATATGTTTCAAAAGGTTTGCAATCAAACTCACCACCATGGTCAGTCCTAATTGCTGTGATTGTAAATCCTTTTTCGTTTTGAACCCTTTTACAAAATTTGGTAAAGAAAGCAATTGTTTCATCTTTGTGAGCTAGAAAGAATGTCCATGTAAACCTTGAGTAATCATCAACAATGACAAGAGCATATTGTTTACCAGCTAAGCTTAGAGTTCTAGTTGGTCCAAACAAATCCATATGCAATAGTTGAAGTGGTCTAGAAGTAGAGAGCATGTTGGTAGATTTAAAAGATACTCTGGTTTGTTTTCCCATTTGACATGCATCACAAGTTTTGTCTTTTTCAAAATTAAGTTTGGGAAGACCATTTACTAACTCATTTTTAGAAATTTTTGAAATAATACTCATACTAATATGGCCAAGCCTTCTATGCCACAACCAACTATCCTCTTTGCTCACAGCAGCAAGGCATTTGATCTTACAAGAAGATAATTCATTTAAGTTGAAAGTGTAAATATTGCCTTGTCTTTGGCCAGTCAATATGATCTTGTTATCATTTATGTTTACTACATTACATTTAGATGATTCAAACACTACTTTGCAACCTTTGTCACACAATTGACTAATGCTTAACAGGTTGTGTTTAAGTCCTTTAACAAGTAGAACATTCTCAATAGAAGTTGAAGAATTTTTACCAGTACTACCTATACCGATGATCTTGCCTTTGCTATTATCTCCAAAAGTGACCAATCCTCCATCTTTTGGTGTGAGAGAAGTGAATTGAGTTTCATCTCCAGTCATATGTCTTGAACAGCCACTGTCCAAGTACCATTGATCCTTTTTGGAGTTGGCTTGAAGACACACCTACAAAATAAGCAACTCAACCTTTGACCTTTGGTACCCAAATCATCTTGGGTCCAGTGGAGTTAGTCTTCAATGTTCCTTTTGGAACCCAAGCTTTCTTGACAACATGAGATTGTTGTATAAGAAAACATTGATTTGCAAAGTGACCTCTCTTATGACAATAGAAGCATGTGATTGGTGCTTTTGAAAACTTTTTATGTTTAAAAACATTGTAACCTATTCCAGCCTTGTCAAGAGAGCAATTTCGTTTTCCAAGCATAACATCAAGTTTATCTCTTCCATTGACACATTTAGAAAGAGATTTTTCTAAATCAGTGACTTTTTCTTTTAAAACAGAGTTTTCATTTTTCAAAATGTCATTTTCATTTTGTAACTCTTCACTTTCTTCTGTGAGAGTGAATACCATATTCTTGAGAAGATTGTTTTTGATGCTTAGCTTTTTAAATTCAACTATCAAATCATCAAAAGCATCTTGCAATTCATTAAAAGAAAAATCAGAATTAGTTACCTCTGTTTCTTCTTCATGTGCCATAAGACATAGGTTGGCTACTTCATGAGTTTCAGATTCATCTAAGCTTGAATCCTCACTGTCACTCCATGTTGCAGCTAGAGCCTTCTTCCCTCTTTCTTTCTTTCCTTTCTTTTTCAGCTGAGGACACTCATTTCTCATGTGTCCTGGCTTTTTGCATTCGTAGCATATGATGGTAGAATCCTTGTTGTTGGATTCACCTTTTGCTTCAATCTTCTTTCCTCCCTTCCACCTTCTTCTCATGAATCTCTTGAATTTTCTTGTGATGAGAGCAAGATCTTCCTCATCTTCTTCTTCACTTTCAGATTCATTTTCTGATGTGGTGGTCTTGAATGCAACCGACTTCTTTTTCTTGTCCTCTTCTTCTTGAGCATTCTGTTTTCGGGTTAGCTCATAAGTCATAAGAGAGCCAAGAAGTTCTTCAAGAGGTAGAATGTTGAGGTCTTTAGCTTCTTGAATGGCTGTCACCTTTGCTTCCCATGTCTTTGGCAGTGATCTTAAGATTTTTCTCACCTGTTCACTGTTAGGATACACTTTTCCAAGAGACTTTAAGCCATTTACAATGTCAGTAAATCTGGTGAACATCTCAGTTATAGACTCATCAGATTTCATTCTAAATAATTCATAGTTATGCACAAGAATGTTAATTTTTGACTCCTTGACCTGATTTGTTCCTTCATGAGTTACTTCAAGTCTGTCCCAAATTTCTTTGGCAGATTCACAGGTAGAAATTCTATTGAACTCATTTGGATCTAATGCACAATATAAGATATTCATAGCCTTAGCATTAGATTGCATAAGCTTCATGTCATTCTCATCCCATTCATTTTCAGGTTTGGGGATAACTTCTCTTTCAATAACTTTGCTGGGAGTTTTAGGACCATTAACGATAATCATCCATAACTCATAATCAACGGATTGAATATAAATCCTCATTCTATTCTTCCAATAGTTGTAGTTTATACCATTAAACATTGGAGGTCTATTAGTGGATTGACCCTCACCTAGAGAGCTTCCAAACATGGTTGCCATGGATCAACTCTAAGGATGTTAAGCCTTTAAACTAGAGTACTAGCTCTGATACCAATTGTTGGCCCAAGTAGGCAACCCAAGAGGGGGGGTGAATTGGGTTTTATAGAATTTTTAACAAGAGTTTCAACTAAAAAAATCGTTTATGGATTTTAGTAACAAATAATCAAAGTATATGTATCAAGCAAATGAAGTGTACATTAGAGCAAGTATTTGCAAGCATGCATAATAAGCAAGTAAGCAAAACAGAGGCAGAAGAAATATGCACCAGATTTATAGAGGTTCGGCCAACCTTGCCTACGTCCTCTCTTCTTCGATCCTTTCGAAGGAATTCCACTATGCAATACACCTTACACAGCCGCTGGTTGTGCCACGAGTGCCCAGCTCACTCTTTACAAAAGCTTCTTCCCAAGCTTTCAAAACCCAAGAGATTTTGTCCAAGCTTCTCTTAAACTTACAAGTGTTTTTCCCAAGAACACTTAAACTTACAAGGTTACAAACCCTCCCAAACAAGAATGAATGAAGATTATACAAAGAGTGACTCTCCTAGTGAGTATACAAATGAATACAACTCAATGGATAACTTTAAACACTCAGCAAGAATATGTAACAGTTAGGTGCAGGTGATTTTTAGCTTTGAAGCACTTGATATGAATGGTATAATTGCTCTTTCTTCCTTCTTTGAAGCTGTATATATCTCATATATATAGGTATGGATCGATTCTAGCCGTTGGAGAAGTATGGGAGAAGATTTGGTTGTGTTTGTGCCCATACCGTCTGTCAGAAAACTAGCCGTTAGAGTCTAGGAGTCGACTCTTTTCTCAATGAGTCGACTCTTTTTGCATTTCAGCAGATTTTTCAAGTTTCTGTCCAAATGAGTCGACTCTTTTGTCCTAGGAGTCGACTCTTTTCAGCAGTCTGCAGAATTGTTTGTTCTCTGTTGCAATGAGTCGACTCTTTTTGGCCAGGAGTCGACTCTTTTTAAGCTTCCAGCAGAATTCCAAGGCTCTGTTCGAATGAGTCGGCTCTTTTAACTTGAGGAGTCGACCCTTTTTCCAAAAACCCATATTTTTGTAACTTTTCTTCATTCTTTT